>JACEFZ010004284.1:250000-271597 GCA_014155875.1 Cepaea nemoralis
AGTCTATTTGTCCCATAATGTGCCATCAGTTTTGACAGTTGTCACTAAGTTATGAAGTCTATTTGTCCCATAATGTGCCATCAGTTTTGACAGTTGTCACTAAGTTATGAAGTTTATTTGTCCCATAATGTGCCATCAGTTTTGACAGTTGTCATTAAGTTATGAAGTTTATTTGTCCCATAATGTGCCATCAGTTTTGACAGTTGTCATTAAGTTATGAAGTTTATTTGTCCCATAATGTGCCATCAGTTTTGACAGTTGTCATTAAGTTATGAAGTCTATTTGTCCCATAATGTGCCATCAGTTTTGACAGTTGTCACTAAGTTATGAAGTCTATTTGTCCCATAATGTGCCATCCGTTTTGACAGTTGTCACTAAGTTATGAAGTCTATTTGTCCCATAATGTGCCATCAGTTTTGACAGTTGTCACTAAGTTATGAAGTCTATTTGTCCCATAATGTGCCATCAGTTTTGACAGTTGTCATTAAGTTATGAAGTTTATTTGTCCCATAATGTGCCATCCGTTTTGACAGTTGTCACTAAGTTATGAAGTCTATTTGTCCCATAATGTGCCACCAATACATATTCTTCACATGCCTAAGGTCTTTCCCGTTAATTTGTAGATCTGCAAGCATCTTTATCAGGTCTAAGTGTCTCACTCTATCGATAGCGCGTCTGTATTCATTTAATATTGTCAGGTCTTAGTCAGATATGACTGAGCTACCGTATGACAGCAGATAGTACTACCTGCTTTCTGTTAGCGCCGAATGTTGGGCGGCGCTTACCAAACCCGACAGCCCACATTGTGCCAACGTCTTCTGACGGAAAACTCAACTAGGGGGGTACAAGCATTATCCTAGTTCGTGGAAAGGCATGTCATAGCAGGGAAGATCAGGCCTAAACTATGGTCGGCAACTGGTCTGGGATCGAAGCTCCAACAGGCGGTCAGATAGAGCAATGCTTTGCTGATCCAGCAGCTTCTGCAGCTTATCTTGTTCCAGATGTATTGGTGTTACCTTTCCTCTGGAGTAAACTAGGACAGGCCAGAGAGAGGGATCATGCTGCATGCGTAACAAGGTGGACAATGGATAGATGTGGACAATAGATAAATGTGTACAATAGATAGATGTGTACAATAGATAAATGTGTACAATAGATAGATGTGTACAATAGATAGATGTGTACAATAGATAGATGTGGACAATAGATAAATGTGTACAATAGATAGATGTGGACAATAGATAGATGTGTACAATAGATAGATGTGTACAATAGATAAATGTGTACAATAGATAGATGTGTACAATAGATAGATGTGTACAATAGATAGATGTGTACAATAGATAGATGTGTACAATAGATAGATGTGACAATAGATAGATGTGTACAATAGATAAATGTACGTGATAGGTGTACAATAGATAGATGTGTACAATAGATAGATGTGTACAATAGATAGATGTGTACAATAGATAAATGTGTACAATAGATAGATGTGTACAATAGATAAATGTGTACAATAGATAGATGTGTACAATAGATAAATGTGTACAATAGATAAATGTGTACATAGATAGATGTGTACAATAGATAAATGTGTTACAATAGATAGATGTGTACAATAGTACACTAATATGTGTACAATAGATAGATGTGTACAATAGATAAATGTGTACAATAGATAAATGTGTACAATAGATAAATGTGTACAATAGATAAATGTGTACAATAGATAAATGTGTACAATAGATAGATGTGTACAATAGATAAATGTGTACAATAGATAAATGTGTACAATAGATAAATGTGTACAATAGATAGATGTGTACAATAGATAGATGTGGACAATAGATAGATGTGGACAATAGATAGATGTGTACAATAGATAAATGTGTACAATAGATAGATGTGTACAATAGATAGATGTGGACAATAGATAGATGTGGACAATAGATAGATGTGGACAATAGATAAATGTGTACAATAGATAAATGTGTACAATAGATAGATGTGGACAATAGATAAATGTGTACAATAGATAAATGTGTACATAGATAATGTGTACAATAGATAGATGTGGACAATAGATAAATGTGTACAATAGATAAATGTGTACAATAGATAAATGTGGACAATAGATAGATGTGGACAATAGATAGATGTGGACAATAGATAGATGTGTACAATAGATAGATGTGGACAATAGATAGATGTGTACAATAGATAGATGTGGACAATAGATAGATGTGTACAATAGATAGATGTGTACAATAGATAAATGTGTACAATAGATAGATGTGGACAATAGATAGATGTGTACAATAGATAGATGTGTACAATAGATAGATGTGTACAATAGATAGATGTGTACAATAGATAGATGTGTACAATAGATAGATGTGTACAATAGATAGATGTGTACAATAGATAAATGTGTACAATAGATAGATGTGTACAATAGATAGATGTGGACAAAAGATAGATGTGGACAATAGATAGATGTGGACAATAGATAGATGTGGACAATAGATAGATGTGGACAATAGATAGATGTGGACAATAGATAAATGTGTACAATAGATAGATGTGGACAATAGATAGATGTGGACAATAGATAGATGTGTACAATAGATAGATGTGGACAATAGATAGATGTGTACAATAGATAGATGTGGACAATAGATAAATGTGGACAATAGATAGATGTGTACAATAGATAAATGTGTACAATAGATAGATGTGTACAATAGATAAATGTGTACAATAGATAGATGTGGACAATAGATAGATGTGTACAATAGATAGATGTGTACAATAGATAAATGTGTACAATAGATAAATGTGTACAATAGATAGATGTGTACAATAGATAGATGTGGACAAAAGATAGATGTGGACAATAGATAAATGTGTACAATAAATAAATGTGGACAATAGAAAAATGTGTACAATAGATAATGTGGACAATAGATAATGTGGACAATAGATAAATGTGGATAATAGATTATATAGATGTGGACAATAGATAAATGTTTAGACATAGACCTGCAGCAGTCCCGGACCACGAAGATGGCGGCCGTGACATTGGCTGACAAGGATGACGTGTCCGCACTTTGACCGGGGACTCCACGCTTGCCGTAGATGAAGATCGCGGGTGCTTGGTGCCGCTTGAAGTGAGATTGAATCCTTCTGTCTCCATTGCAGTCCATCTGAACACTTACCAAACAACATGGCACAGATTATCTTGTCTTTCGTGAAGTGTAACTGCATTTCCTGTCACTGGGTCTCAGTCTGGCTTCATGTTTTTTCTTGTCACATTCCAGGAGACACCTGTTTGGCTGGTCAAGCGACATTTTGTCCGGACTACCTCCGATTCCACGAATCTGCAGACGGCGAATGAGTCGGCAAAGACAACGACGGGACGAGGAGACTAGACAGAAACAACACGGACTGCGACAAAACTGTCAGATAAACTCTTGAAGACAGCGGCAGACAAACCAGCTACAGAAGTTTGCTCATCTATTAATATTTATGAGATGAAAACGGCATCTGGCAGCGGGGATTTCGGTGTAGTGTTTACTGTTTGTTGAACTGTGCCAGCAGCTTTTCTGGTCGCAGCTCCCCGTTTCCTTTAACAAGTCTTAAAGCAAACTATTGCGTTTGTCATAGCTGCTTGCTGTTACGTGTGTCAGTCATTGTTGTATAATGACACGGACAACATCGTTGCTCTAAAGCGACACAGACATAATGGGTGACTACATTACACACTGTGAAATCCACGGAACTGCGACACCAGATGACTCCCGCGGAACTTCGCCACAAACAGTCTGATTGACACACCTGGTCACTGTAGGTCATTTCCTCATAGAGTCCACGGCTGACGGACAGACACCCCTGCCACAGACTGCAGGAGCCTTGCTGTAGAGATATGAATTCCACAACCAGCTTTGACCAGGTGCATGCGACATACCTCCACCCGGGGCGGAACTCCAGCTCCAGCCGTGGCGAGCACGAGCTGGTGGTCTTTCTGGAGAAGTACTACTCCTTGTTCCTGCTCATCTTCGGCACGGTGGGCAATCTGCTGTGTCTGGCCGTGCTGTCCAGGGAGACGTTCAGGTGAGCTGTGCACAACACACTAACCCAAATTAATCTTCTCCCTACTCCTCCTTCTGCTCATCTTCTTCGTTTCATTCTTCTTCCTCATTCTCTTCCTTAACCTACTTCTACCTCCTCCGACTTTTTCATACTTCTTCTTCTCATAGTGGAGTATAGTTCCACAACCACGAAAGCCACGCCCTTTGTAGACCCATTCTTGGTTGATGCTGCATGATTGTTGCCGACGTTCATGGTTGTCTGATGCTGCATGATTGTTTTAGACCCGTTCATATGATTGTTGCCGACGGTGTGAGATCAACCCTCTGTAGTGGCCGTGTACGACATGGTCAAGGGGTCTACAGTGTTGCAGTTTTTGACTTGCCCCGTGCGGTCCCGGACACACGGACGACGCTCTAACTGAGCACGCTGTAGGTACATCTGTTGAGAGCTTCTTGGGTGTAGAGCCTTGTCACAATCTGTGGACGATATGTGATGTGTGGACGGTCTGTGGACGATATGTGATGTGTGGATGGTATGTGATATCTGGATGGTCTGTGACGTGTGGACGGTATATGATGTGTGGATGGTATGTGATATGTGGAAGGTCTGTGAACGATATGTGATGTGTGGACGGTATGTGGACGATATGTTATGTGTGGATGGTATGTGATATCTGGATTGTCTGTGCTGTGTGGACGGTCTGTGATGTGTGGATGGTATGTGATATGTGGATGGTATGTGATATGTGGACGGTATGTGATGTGTGGGCGCTTTGGTGTAATATTACAAAGGTTCAGAAGTCCAGCAACCCATGTAAAGTGCAACCTTACGCTCATAAAGTACTGCCACAATCTATTTAACAATCCAAGGGCAGATCTCCATGTCCAACAGTGTGTATATCAACCCTGTTATACGCATCCTCCAGGTCAAGAGCTACCGCCACTGTCTCCTGTTTATCCCGGAAGCCCTCGTAGACATCAAATACAAAAGTTGCAGTATTGGCCCAGGTGGCCTTCCCAGGCCGGTAACTCCCGAGCCCGTTGGAGAGCAGTTTACATCTTTCCAAGTAGTGCTGTAGCTTTCCTGCTACTATCCTCTCGAGGACTTTGCCTGATTATTTTGCAAGGTGGTAATTCAACTCCCCTTCCATTTGAATTGCTGCTACTTATTTCCAGTAAGTACTGTTTATTATTCTGAGATCTTCCAACAATCTTAACATCCCCCAACATTTTGATCTCTCCATCAGTCTTGCCTTGGTCAAAATTCCTGGGTATGCTCTGTAAAGCACATTTATTTATTCCCATCCACAAATCAACAATGGCCGGTCAAAATACCCGGACTGTGAAAGTTGCGCGCACAAATAAACAACCTTGACCTCAGTCACACAGTAGAAGAGACAACAACCATGAGAGTCGGAGATCTGTTTGTTCAGCTGAGATCAACACACACACACAATACCTGACGTTTCAACTTGACAGACTTAGTCAGCGAAAAACAATAAGCTCAAAGACACACTCACGTGAAAACAATGCATGCAGATTGGAGTAAATGGAAACAAAGAAAGGTCTAAACCAGGTTAGATAAACAATAAATGGTCAACACATGCTATAAAATAAATGCAGATAGATATATTGTGCGAGAGATTATGTGTGTGTGGATGTGTGTTTGAACGTGTGTGTGAAAGCTCGAGTGTGTGTGTGTGTTGGCGTATGTGTTTGTGCGCATGTGTGTGCACGTGTATACTGAAGAGTGTGTCTGAGGCCTTGTGTGTGAGCTTGTGTGTCAAAGTATATGTGTGAGAGCATTTGTCTGAAAGCGCGTATGTATAAAAGTTTATGTGAGAGACATATAAGGGGGGAGGACGGAGAGGATGAAAGACTAAGCGAGAGAGAGAGAGAGAGAGAGAGAGAGAGAGAGAGAGAGAGAGAGAGAGAGTATATGTGTAACCATGTGTGTGGTGGGTCTGTGCGTGTTGGATGTGTGTGTGTGTATGTGCGTGACAGTATATGTATGTGAGAGCATATGTGTAATCGTGTGTGAGTATGTATGACAGGTCATGTGTTTGTGCATGGAGATTGTGTGTGTGGTGTATGTGTGTGTGTGTGTGCTGGTATGGTGGATGTGTGTGTAATTGTGTAATAGGTGTGTGTGATGAATGAGTATGAGGTGGATGTGTGTGTGTGTTGGAGGTGTGTGTGTGTGTAGTGGAGGTGTGAATGTGGTGGAGGTGTGTGTGTGGTGGAGGTGTGTGTGGTGGAGGTGTGTGTGGTGGAGGTGTGTGTGTGGAGGTGTGTGTGTGTGGTGGAGGTGTGTGTGTGTGTGGTGGAGGTGTGAATGTGGTGTTGTGAATGTGGTGGAGGTGTGTGTGTGTGGTGGAGGTGTGTGTGTGTGTGGTGGAGGTGTGAATGTGGTGTTGTGAATGTGGTGGAGGTGTATGTGTGTGGTGGAGGTGTGTGTGTGGTGGAGGTGTGTGTGTGTGGTGAAGGTGTGTGTGTGTGTGGTGGAGGTGTGTGGTGGAGGTGTGTGTCTGTGTGGAAGAGGTGTGAATGTGGGGTTGTAAATGTGGTGGAAGTGTGTGTGTGTGTGTGTGGTGGATGTGTCTAAGGGATGTGTGTCGGGGAGAGGAGTCCCGTGGCGAAGTGGTCAAGCCGTTTGACTCGGGCTCCGAAGGTTGTGGATTCGATTCCGGGCCGCGTCTTTCGGTTCACGAGTTAAATGTTAAATGTTAAATGTTAAATGGGGATGTACGTGTTTGGTGGAGGTGTGTGTGTGGTTGATGTGTATGACAGGTTTCCATGTAATAAATAACAACAGAATCTAAATTATGATGTCACGTGACAAGACATCAAGCGCTGATTGGCTACAAAACCCACAACACCAGCCTCTGATGTAGCGGCCGTCTCGCGTGCTTATATTCTCTGAAGAAGATGAAACGATAGTTATCAAAACGCTGCAAAGATTACCGGAACTCGATCATGGACCAGAGCAGTTTGTCAAAGGCCATTAAATGTGCGACTGTCTTTGAACTACGGCAGTTTATGAACACATATCCTCGGGTTATTTGCTGATTCCAAAAGCCACGTTGATTACCTCCAGCGACCACAACCACAGCAACAACGCCATACACTACACATCATGGCTGCCTCGGTTACAGCCGGACGCCATTTTAAAGTCGGTGGTCACTTGATAGATCCATTATCTGTCTGGTTGTACATTTATATGGCGACAAGGTGTCCATGTCCACGACAGCACTATCAGGCAGCACGATCAGACAGCACGGTCAGACAGCACGATCAGACAGCACCATTACGACAGCATCGTTACGACAACACTGTTACGACAGCACGGTCAGACAGCACCATTATGACAGCACGGTCAGACAGCAAGACCCATGCTGTGTTTATGTTTGTTGATTGGAAACCAACAAACCAACAACTGGCTACAACACTGGTCAAACCCCAGCCTGGCGAGGTGCAAAGCTCTAGCTCCATGGATGGCCAGGCGCTACGTCATAGTGTCCAGTCGAAGAGTCCTGTCAAAGTGTCCGGTCATAGTGTCTGGTCATAGTGTCTGGTCATAGTGTCTGGTCATAGTGTCCGGTCATAGTGTCCGGTCGAAGAGTCCGGTCATAGTGTCCGGTCATAGTGTCCGGTCATAGTGTCTGGTCATAGTGTCCGGTCATAGTGTCCGGTCATAGTGTCCGGTCATAGTGTCTGGTCATAGTGTCCGGTCATAGTGTCTGGTCATAGTGTCTGGTCATAGTGTCCGGTCGAAGAGTCCGGTCATAGTGTCCGGTCATAGTGTCCGGTCATAGTGTCCGGTCGAAGAGTCCGGTCATAGTGTCCGGTCATAGTGTCCGGTCATAGTGTCTGGTCATAGTGTCCGGTCATAGTGTCCGGTCATAGTGTCTGGTCATAGTGTCCGGTCATAGTGTCCAGTCGAAGAGTCCGGTCATAGTGTCCGGTCATATTGTCCGGTCATATTGTCCGGTCATAGTGTCCGGTCATAGTGTCCGGTCATAGTGTCCGGTCATATTGTCCGGTCATAGTGTCCGGTCGAAGAGTCCGGTCATAGTGTCCGGTCATAGTGTCGGTCATAGTGTCGGTATAGTTTTTGGGCATGTGTCCGGGCATAGGTCCGGCATAGTGCCGGGGGGGCAAGTGTCCGGTCATAGTGTCGGGCTAGGTCGGTCTGTGTCCGTCATATTTCCCGGGCAAGTGTCCGGGCTGGGGGGGGGGCTAGTGTCCGGTCTGTGTTTGGTCATAGTGTCTGGTCATAGTGTCCGGTCATAGTGCCGTCATGTGTCCGGTCATAGTGGGGGCCATATTCCGGTTAGGGGCGGTCATATGTCCGGTCATAGTGTCCGGGCAAGGTCGGTCATAGTGTTGGTCATAGGTGGTCATAGGGGTCATGTGTCCGGGCATAGTGTCTGTCCCCTAGGTCCGGTATGTGTCCGGTCATAGGTCCGGGCATAGTGTCCGGAAGGTCCGGGCATAGTGTCGGTCATAGTGTCCGGTCTAGTGTCCGCATATTTTCGTCATAGTGTCCGGTCATAGTGTCCGTTTATAGTGTCCGGTCATAGTTCCGGTCATAGTGTCCGGGCATAGTGTCCGGGCATATGTCGGTCATAGTGTCGGTCATAGTGTCCGTCATATTTTCGGTCATAGTGTCCGTCATAGTGTCCGGTCATAGTGGCCATAGTGTCCGGTCTAGTGTCCGTCATAGTGTCCGGTCATAGTGTCCGGGCATAGTGTCCGGGCATGTGTCCGGGCATAGTGTCCGGTCATAGTGTCCGGTCATAGTGTCCGGTCATAGTGTCCGGGCATAGTGTCGGGCATAGTGTCTGGGCATAGTGTCCGTCAAGTGTCGGGGGCTATGTCCGGTCATAGTGTCCGCAAAAGGTCCGGTCTAGTTCCGGTCATATTTTCCGGTCTAGTGTCCGGGCAAGGTCCGTCATAGTGTCCCGGGCAATGTCCGGTCATAGTGTCCGGGTTTGTGTCGGTCATAGTGTCGGTCATAGTGTCCGGGATAGTGTCCGGCAAGTGTCTGGTCATAGTGTCTGGGCATAGTGTCCGGTCATAGGTCCGGTCATAGTGTCCGGTCATAGTGTCCTGGTCATAGTGTCCGCGGTCATAGTGTCCGGTCATAGTGTCCGGTCATAGTGTCCGGTCATAGTGTCGGTCATAGTGTCCGGTCATAGTGTCTGGTCATAGTGTCTGGTCATAGTGTCCGGTCATAGTGTCCTGTCATAGTGGGTCATAGTGTCCGGTCATAGTGTCCGGTCGTAGTGTCCGGTCATAGTGTCTGGTCATAGTGTCTGGTCATAGTGTCCGGTCATAGTGTCCGGTCATAGTGTCTGGTCATAGTGTCTGGTCATAGTGTCCGGTCATAGTGTCCGGTCATAGTGTCCGGTCATAGTGTCTGGTCATAGTGTCCAGGTCATAGTGTCCGGTCATAGTGTCCGGTCATAGTGTCCGGTCATAGTGTCCGGTCATAGTGTCCGGTCATAGTCTCCGGTCATAGTGTCCGGTCATAGTGTCCGGTCATAGTGTCCGGTCATAGTGTCCGGTCATAGTGTCCGGTCATAGTGTCCGGTCATAGTGTCCGGTCATAGTGTCCAGTCATAGTGTCCGGTCATAGTGTCCGGTCATAGTGTCCGGTCATAGTGTCCGGTCATAGTGTCTGGTCATAGTGTCCGGTCATATTGTCTGGTCATAGTGTCCGGTCATAGTGTCCGGTCATAGTGTCCGGTCATAGTGTCCGGTCATAGTGTCCGGTCATAGTGTCCGGTCATAGTGTCCGGTCATAGTGTCCGGTCATAGTGTCCGGTCATAGTGTCTGGTCATAGTGTCTGGTCATAGTGTCCGGTCATAGTGTCCGGTCATAGTGTCCGGTCATAGTGTCCGGTCATAGTGTCCGGTCATAGTGTCTGGTCATAGTGTCCGGTCATAGTGTCCGGTCATAGTGTCCGGTCATAGTGTCTGGTCATAGTGTCCGGTCATAGTGTCTGGTCATAGTGTCCGGTCATAGTGTCTGGTCATAGTGTCCAGTCATAGTGTCCGGTCATAGTGTCCGGTCATAGTGTCCGGTCATAGTGTCCGGTCATAGTGTCCGGTCATAGTGTCCGGTCATAGTGTCCGGTCATAGTGTCCGGTCATAGTGTCCGGTCATAGTGTCCGGTCATAGTGTCTGGTCATAGTGTCCAGTCATAGTGTCCGGTCATAGTGTCCGGTCATAGTGTCCGGTCATAGTGTCCGGTCATAGTGTCCGGTCATAGTGTCTGGTCATAGTGTCCGGTCATATTGTCTGGTCATAGTGTCCGGTCATAGTGTCCGGTCATAGTGTCCGGTCATAGTGTCCGGTCATATTGTCTGGTCATATTGTCTGGTCATAGTGTCCGGTCATAGTGTCCGGTCATAGTGTCCGGTCATAGTGTCCGGTCATAGTGTCCAGTCATAGTGTCCAGTCATAGTGTCCGGTCATATTCGTTGACAGGCCGTGTTTGTTGACGTCATAGCCTCTCTATAAGCTGGTGTTGACACGGCAGAGTAGTGTAGAGTAGAGTAGTGTAGAGTAGAGTAGAGTAGAGTAGAGTAGAGTAGTGTAGAGTAGAGTAGAGTAGAGTAAGTAGAGTAGAGTAGTGTAGAGTAGAGTAGAGTAGAGTAGTGTAGAGTAGTGTAGAGTAGAGTAGTGTAGAGTAGAGTAGAGTAGAGTAGAGTAGAGTAGAGTAGAGTAGAGTAGAGTAGTGTAGAGTAGAGTAGTGTAGAGTAGAGTAGAGTAGAGTAGTGTAGAGTAGAGTAGTGTAGAGTAGAGTAGTGTAGAGTAGTGTAGAGTAGAGTAGAGTAGAAGAGTAGAGTAGTGTAGAGTAGAGTAGTGTAGAGTAGAGTAGAGTAGAGTAGTGTAGAGTAGAGTAGAGTAGTGTAGAGTAGTGTAGAGTAGAGTAGAGTAGTGTAGAGTAGAGTAGGATAGGGTAGGGAGAGTAGAGTAGTGTAGAGTAGAGTAGAGTAGGGTAGGGTAGAGTAGAGTAGTGTAGAGTAGAGTAGAGTAGAATAGAGTAGGATAGGGTATGGTAGAGTAGAGTAGAGTAGAGTAGAGTAGAGTAGGGATCGGGTAGAGTAGTGTAGAGTAGAGTAGAGTAGAGTAGAGTAGAATAGAGTAGAGTAGAGTAGAGTAGGGTAGGGATCGGGTAGAGTAGTGTAGAGTAGAGTAGAGTAGAGTAGAGTAGGGATCGGGTAAAGTAGAGTAGAGTAGAGTAGAGTAGAGTAGAGTAGAGTAGAGTAGAGTAGGGATCGGGTAGAGTAGAGTAGAGTAGAGTAGAGTAGAGTAGAGTAGAGTAGAGTTGAGTAGAGTAGAGTAGTGTAGAGTAGAGTAGAGTAGAGTAGAGTAGTAGAGTAGTGTAGAGTAGTGTAGAGTAGAGTAGAGTAGAGTAGAGTAGAGTAGAGTAGAGACCTCACATGTCTGGGGACATGCCCATGTCTGTTCCATGTATTGTATGTGTGTCTCCACTACCTGCAGGTCCGCATTCTATGGACAACCATCAATGTCCACACTGGATTTCCCGGACATCTGACCGATCATCAGACCACTAAATCTACAACCAGCATACCACACGAGCTTACAACTGACATATCACACTAGCTAGTGGTCAGCTTACATACAACATACCACACGAGCTTACAACTGACATATCACACTAGCTAGTGGTCAGCTTACATACAACATAACACACTAGCCAGTGGTCAGCTTACATACAACATACCACACTAGCCTGTGGTCAGCTTACATACAACATAACACACTATCCAGTGGTCAGCTTACATACAACATAGCACACTAGCCAGTGGTCAGCTTACATACAACATATCACACTAGCTAGTGGTCAGCTTACATGCAACATAACACACGAGCTTACAACTGACATATCACACTAGCCTGTGGTCAGCTTACATACAACATACCACACTAGCCTGTGGTCAGCTTACATACAACATACCACACTAGCCTGTGGTCAGCTTACATACAACATACCACACTAGCTAGTGGTCAGCTTACATACAACATTTTAACTACTTTTAACTATGGCGGTAGCGAGTGTGACTGATAAGGCCAATTTGCGCTGTAAATGTCCGTTCACAGTGGGTGCATGTGAACACGTGGTCATTTCCACCATCATGCACCATCTTACGTCTCAAACGCTTGGTGTGTGACTTATCTGCAATAATTTTCTCCTTTGACTTTATTCCATTTCTGATATTTTCCCTCCATGCAACACGTTCAGCGGCGACTTGCTCCCAATGTGCATTATCAATGCCTGTATCAATCATGTCCCGCTTACACACATCTTTGTATCGTAGTAGAGGCCGACCCTGAGATCTCTTACCCATCTGTAATTCACCAAAAAAGATATCCTTTGGTATTCTACCATCATCCATCCTCCTAAGATGTCCTATCCATCTAAGTCTACGAAGACTGAGCATGGAATAAACTGTCACACAACCTGATCTTTCCAATACTTCAGTATTTGTGATTTTGTCTTGCCACTTAATACCAAGAATTCTTCGCAGACACCGCATATGAAAGCTGTTTAAATTGTTCTCTTGGTGTGAGTAAGTTGTCCAGGTTTCACTGCCATAGAGAAGAGTACTAAGGACACAGGCTTGATAGACAAGGACTTTTGTTTTGGCAGTAAGCTTCCTGTTCTCCCAGACTCTTTTTCTTAACCTGTTCATTGTTGTTGCTGCCTTACCAATCCGGATGTTGATTTCCTGATCTAGGGATAATTTGCTATTTACCACTGATCCTAGATATGTAAAATGGTCTACTATCTCTAGTTCGGCGTCGTCAATAAAGATTGATGGTACCCCATGTGCACCTTGTGACATAATCTGTGTCTTCTTTTTGCTAATTGTTAAACCAAATTCAGAACAAGCATTGGAGAATGCAGATAGTAGACATTGCAATTCTTCCTCAGAGTGGGTCGTAACTGCAGCATCATCTGCAAAAAGCAACTCTCTGATCAGTACCCTCCTAATTTTGGTCTTAGCCTTCAATCTCTGAGCATTGTAGAGGCCGCCATCTGAGCGTGAGTGAATGTATATACCACCATCCTGATCACGAAATGCATATTTCAGTAGAAGTGAAAAGTATATTCCAAAGAGGGTGGGAGCTAGTACACAACCTTGCTTAACTCCACTCTTGATTTCAAATTCTTCAGAAGTTGCACCATCAAACTTGATTATACCCTTCATGCCTGTGTGGAACGATTCCACAATGGACAGAAGAGTTGGTGGGCAGCCAATCTTCTTTAGTGCCTTGAACAGACCCTCACGACTGACCAAATCAAATGCCTTTGTGAGGTCGATGAAGGCAATAAACAGTGGTTGATTCTGTTCACGGCATTTTTCTTGCATTTGTCGCAATGAGAATATCATATCAGTGGTAGACCGGTTCTGTCGAAAGCCACACTGTGATTCGGGGTAGACTTGATCTCCTAGGACTTGAAGTCTGCGCAGAACAATTCTGGCAAATACTTTTCCAACAATACACAGAAGTGAGATACCCCTATAGTTGTTGCAGTCGCTCCGATCGCCCTTGTTCTTGTACAGTGTTATGATGCTTGAATCTTTGAAATCCTGTGGGACTTGTCCTTCACGCCAGCATAGCTCTATTAGCTGGTGGATCTGTATAGTGAGTGTGTCTTGCCCACTCCTGATAACCTCTATTGGAATCCCATCCTTACCTGGAGCCTTGCCAGATGCAAGTTCATTTATAGCACACTTAACTTCTGTTATGGTGGGAAGTGTGTCCAGGTGGTCAAGAGTTGGTAGAGCCTCTATGGCGTTGAGGGCATCATCCGCTAGTTTGGTCTCACTTGAGTAAAGCTCCAAATAGTGCTCTACCCATCTGTCCATCTGCTGTTTCTTATCAGTGATGACTTCTCCAGTCAAGGTTTTCAATCGGTGCACTTCTTTTGATCACTGGACCACAGGCTTTCTTTATTCCTTCATACATGCTTCTTATGTCTCCCTTATCACTTGCGATTTGAATGGACTCACATAACTTGATCCAATAATCATTTGCACACTGCCTGGCAGCCTTTTGCACATCCTTCCTAGCTTGCCTTAGCTCACTCAGAGTGTTACGCGTTGGTCTTTCCTTGTTTCTTAAGAGAGCTTTCTTCTTCTTATCAATCAAGGGCTGCAGAGTCTCGCTGTTGGCCGCAAACCAGTCCTGCCTCTTATGATCCACAGTGCCGTAAACCCCTACGGCAGTTTTATAAAGAGTTTCCTTAATTTGACCCCACTTTTCATTTACTGTACAATTTTCTGGTGTATCAGTGAAAGCGTCTTCAAGTTGCTGTTGAAACTGAAAGCACTTTTCAGGATCATGAGTGTTAATAATATTAATCCTGGGGCTAGATTTGTGTTTAGCTGTGTAGATTCTCTTTGGTCTCAGTCTAACTCTTGCAACAACCAAAGAATGATCCGTATCACAGTCAGCACTGTGGTAACTACGAGTCAATGATATATGGTTCAGATGTTGTCTCCGTGTGATGATGAAGTCCAGCTGGTGCCAATGGCCGGATCTTGGATGTTTCCATGTGACCTTATGCATCTCTTTTGTTTTAAAAAAAGAGTTTGTAATACATAGGTCATTACTGGTGCAATGCTCCAGCAGCCTTTGCCCATTTTCATTCATGCGACCGATGTTGTATTTTCCAAGGGCACACTGGCCATGAACTCGAGTCCTTGCCCACACGAGCATTGAAATCACCGAGCATATAAATGTAGTCAGATTTTGGAACTGCCTTGATCACGGAGTCTAACTCCTCATAGAACAAATCCTTCACATCATCAGAGGAATCGAGTGTCGGTGCATATGCAGTAATAATGGTGGCAAACCCACAAGAGGTTGCCAAGCGCAGGGATAATAGTCTTTCATTTCCTCCTGCTGGAATTTCAATCATTCCCAGTAGCGAATTCTTCACTGCAAAGCCCACACCGTGTTGCCTTTTTTCTGCCTGCCCTCTACCCTTCCAGAAAAAGGTGTAGTTGTTTTCCCTGAGTGACCCTTCCTCAGCGAGGCGAGTCTCCTGCAGGCCAGCAATATCAATGTTAAGACGATTGAGTTCGGCATCAATCACAGCCGTTTTTCTCACATCGTCAATATTGGTCAAGTCAGTGGAAAATCCTGGACACATGGTTCTCACGTTCCAGGTTGCAAGCCGTAGCTTGAGGTTTCTATTTTTATTTTTGTTTGTACCTGGTGCATTGGTTTTACAGCCTGCGATTCAGATTTTGTCCTAGCCCCAAGCACCCATTGAAGCAGGCAGGCTGTGGCGGATCAGCACCCAATTGGCTGGGGGCTGCCCAGCTTGAGGCGGGCGGTAGCTGATCAGTGACACCTATAGGTGTCTCCCACCGTCAGAGGCAACGCGTGGCGCCCCATGTCTACGCCAACTGACAAGGACTTATAACCCGTAACAGTTGCCTCTCGCTTTGATTCCGAGACCAGTTAAGACCAGGGATGGAGTTATTGCCTCTCCATAGCACAAAGCCTGGGCTAAAATATAGAGATCATGTGTTGCCCATGCAGCATGATCCCTCTCTCGGCCTGCCTAGTTCACTCCAGAGGAAAGGTAACACCCCTACATCTGGAACAAGACAAGCTGCAGAAGCTGCCGGATCAGCAAAGCAATGCTCTAACTGTCCGCCTGTCGGAGCTTCGATCCTAGACCAGTCGCCAACCAAGGCTTAGGGCCTGGTCTGCCCTGCCATGACAATTTTGTCTTTAGCTTGCATTTCCTCGCACCAGGGTAAGGCTTGTACCCTCCCAATTGTGCTCTTCCGCCCGAAGCCGTTGGCACAATGTGGGGTGTCGGGTTTGGTAAGCGCCGCCCAACGTTCGGCGCTAACAGAAAGCAGGTAGTACCGTCTACTGTTATACGGTAGCTCAGTCATATCTGACTAAGACCTGACTTATAGTGGTCAGCTTACATGCAACATAACACACTATCCAGTGGTCAGCTTACATGCAACATAACACACTAGCTAGTGGTCAGCTTACATGCAACATAACACACTATCCAGTGGTCAGATTACATGCAACATAACACACTAGCTAGTGGTCAGCTTACATGCAACATAACACACTAGCTAGTGGTCAGCTTACATACAACATAACACACTAGCTAGTGGTCAGCTTACATACAACATACCACACTAGCTAGTGGTCAGCTTACATACAACATACCACACGAGCCAGTGGTCAGCTGACCCTGGGATGGGACCAATCATGGCTGGGACCTGGACGAATAATGTCAGCGTTAAATCGCACAAGCATGCCTCCTGGTGGAGGGGTAGCGCGCCGTTTACTGGCGTGAGCGTGGGGGAGGGGGGGGGGGTTGTCTCTGACATGGCTTCCAATGGCAACGTCGATGCTGTATCTGAAGGTGAAGGACATCTGGCTCACAGACATCATCATGTGTTACAAATTGAAACATGTTGGACATATTAAGTGTGACATATTAAGTGTGACATATTAAGAGTGACATATTAAGTGTGACATACTAAGTGTGACACATTAAGTGTGACATATTAAGTGTGACATATTAAGTGTGACATATTAAGTGTGACATATTAAGTGTGACATATTAAGTGTGACATATTAAGTGTGACATATTAAGTGTGACATATTAAGTGTGACATATTAAGTGTGACATATTAAGTGTGACATATTAAGTGTGACATATTAAGTGTGACATATTAAGAGTGACATATTAAGTGTGACATACTAAGTGTGACACATTAAGTGTGACATATTAAGTGTGACATATTAAGTGTGACATATTAAGTGTGACATATTAAGTGTGACATATTAAGTGTGACATACTAAGTGTGACATACTAAGTGTGACATATTAAGTGTGACATATTAAGTGTGACATATTAAGTGTGACATATTAAGTGTGACATATTAAGTGTGACATATTAAGTGTGACATACTAAGTGTGACATACTAAGTGTGACATATTAAGTGTGACATATTAAGTGTGACATATTAAGTGTGCCATATTAAGTGTGACATACTAAGTGTGACATATTAAGTGTGACATATTAAGTGTGACATATTAAGTGTGCCATATTAAGTGTGACATACTAAGTGTGACATAATAAGTGTGACATATTAAGTGTGACATAATAAGTGTGACATAATAAGTGTGACAGTGGTTTAGACAGACCAACCATGGAAGCCACGGTTCCTGGAAGTAAAGGCAGGTTAAGACTATACGACGTGGACGCTCGTATTCCCTGTAAATCAGTGTTTCCCAACGTGGGGCCTACGCCCCACAGGGCAATTCGACTGTTAAGGGAGGCAATTCGAAAATGGAAGAATTTGGCTGGATATAACAAAACGGGGCAGACTTGAGACTGAAGTTAACTAAATTGGAACCTGAATAAGATCTCTTTGCAGCAAGCATCAAGCGCAAGGATCTCACTAAATTTAAATAATAAATAATTACTAATAATTAAAATAATATAGAAAAATCTTTCATTAAAATTATTTTGTACTTGAATTTCAGTTCTCCATTATATGTTTTGAAAATTTACTTACTGTGTTTGCTCAATAATTACCTAGTGATTTCTTCCTAAAACCTATCATTCAAGTTTCTTTAGTGAAAATTTCAATTTTTGAATATTAAAAATAATGTATATGTTGAGGGGGGCGTGGGGCGGTGGAGGGGGGCAATATGAATTTTAGAAAGGCTTAAGTGGGGCATGGCACAAAAAAGGTTGGGAAACACTGCTTTAGTGAGAGGTCAGCGACAGGGAGAGAGGGGTGAGGTTGAGGGGCAAGGAAGGGAGAGAGGACAATGTGAATGAAGGAGTGGGACGACAGGCAGACATGCAAACAGACAGACAGACAAACAGAGATACACGCACACGTTCAGGGAGGGAGGGAGAAGTAGGATGTCAGACAATGTGTACATCTACATTTTTAAAAAACACAATTTGATCACGAGAAAGCTCGGGTAACATGTTGCTCGTTGTCATTTCTAAACCTGGCCATGCCATTGGTTGGATATCTGGCCTTGTTTCCCGTCACAAAACTCAAACACCAGAAGTAAGGCAACAGGACACCTCACTGGAGACTCTAACAGGACGTGCCTTGAGACTGTTTTTCTGTCCTCCCGCAGACGCTCGTCGGCCGGCATCTACCTGAGGTTCCTAACCGTGTCCGACCTGGCGGCCATCTATACCGGGGTACTGTTCTTCACGGCGCGGGCTCTCTTCAACAACAACTTACGGAAAACTAACGAGCTCTCCTGCAAGTAAGTACAGTTTTCTATATGGTGTGGGGGAGGGGTGGGGGTGTTGAACCTGGCGTCTGTGGTTACCTGGGCTGGCTACACACAAGGAGCACTACCCACCCAGTGTCCACTGATCTATACAAATATAGATGTCTATATGTTTAGTTCTCAAGGTTCCCCAGGGTCTAGAGCTGCCCCATGAGGTTCCCCCTCCCCGTTTGTCGTCATTCGGATGACCGCCTCTGAGGTTGATCCCAGCCCAGGAGCCGGAAGCGATCTATACAAGCATGGGTGGACCACTATGTAGCCAGTCCGCCGGAAGCCCTGTAAAAGGCTCCTCCTGTACTGTGTTTAAACACGGAATGTGATTCTCTCTGGTGATCACAGTATTAGATCAGAACCCTTTACCATCAGATCCGGAGTACGACAAGGCTGTGTCCTGCCCCCATTGTTTGGCCATGCAAGTAGGTTACCAATTAACAGTATACCACAACAAGCAACGATGTACAGACCAGAGGGAAGCAGAGGAAGAGGCCGGCCACGTAAACGATGGACAGGGGGAATAACAGATGACAACAGATGAGGGGCTTGGAGTCAATTGGTTGAAGGTTCATGCCCTAATGGTGGTGGTGGGGGGGGGGGGAGAGAAGAGAGAACAGATATCGACAGAAGAAGGGAATTACAGAAGTACTCTCATGTCCTGATCCGATGTTTGACTTCAGGACTTGGTGAAATAGTTTATTTTAAATATTGAACACAACCCACTACTGGCAACGCTGATCGTACTCTGGTATGAACCTAAGCACTATACTCGAGTTTCGCCCTCGTTTGAGCTCGTCAGTAGTGCATATCCCTGACCGGATCGGAAACAAGCCCCGGATCCTGGCGTGTGAGCGGGTGTGTAACCACGCGGCACACGTTGGACACACAGCCAAATTATCATAACAGAATACCACAACGTCACCCATCGTAGGCTATGCTCAAGATTGCCCAATCGCCGCGACCGACGTCCGTCAATCGATGTGGACCCGAAACGATCAGGACTTCTCACTGGCAAGGAACACCAGGCCTCCTAAATCCAATGAGCAATAATCAAATTGATTAATTTTGTTATTTCGGGATTTGAATTTTAAATATTGAGCACAACCCACTACTGGCAACGCTGATCGTACTCTGGTATGAACCTAAGGCCTATCCACGTCAATATGGAAGCACTATACTCGAGTTACGCCTTCGTTTGAGCTCGTCAATAGTGCATATCCCTGACCGGATCCGGAAACAAGCAATGTGAGGAAATAGTTTATGACTGGAGGCTTAGCAACATGTGCCTGGGTGATTTGTTACAATCTGATTGTTGCACTGGACACACGATATGCCTGAGGGGTTTGGTCAGACATGGGAGTTGGTAAAATATGGCTGGAGTTGGTAAAATTGGACTGGAGTTGGTAAAATAGGACTGGAGTTGGTAAAATATGGCTGGAGTTGGTAAAATATGGCTGGAATTGGTAAAATAGGACTGGAGTTGGTAAAATAGGACTGGAGTTGGTAAAATATGGCTGGAGTTGGTAAAATATGGCTGGAGTTGGTAAAATATGGCTGGAGTTGGTAAAATAGGACTGGAGTTGGTAAAATAGGACTGGAGTTGGTAACATATGGCTGGAGTTGGTAAAATATGGCTCGAGTTGGTAAAATATGGCTGGAGTTGGTAAAATAGGACTGGAATTGGTAAAATATGGCTGGAGTTGGTAAAATAGGACTGGAGTTGGTAACATATGGCCGGAGTTGGTAAAATATGGCTTGATTTTTTTCGCATATCCTTTACAGGACATCGCTGTCAACATCAGCATTTTACCGCTGTTAATGATTTCTTGGCAAGATTACGCTCAGTAGTTTGCCATTGCTTTCTGAACGGCCGGCTCATTTATCCCATACGTCACCAATGCGGCGAGAACCGCTACCAATTCTCGCGCGCTGCGTTACCCTACATGGATAAAGGGGATTACGGAAAAAGTCGTTTAACCCCTAGGCTATGGAGACCGGCAAAATATGGCTGGAGTCGGTAAAATATGGCTGGAGTTGGTAAAATATGGCTGGAGTTGGTAAAATATGGCTGGAGTTGGTAAAATATGGCTGGAGTTGGACTGGAAACGGCAAAACAATAAAGCATGCGTCTGCAGTCAAGTGTGTGATGTACGGATGCTTGAACATGAGGTGTGTAGTGTGTGGGTGCTAGGATGTGAAGTGTGTAGTGTGTGGGTGCTAGGATGTGAGGTGTGTAGTGTGTGGGTGCTAGGATGTGAGGTGTGTAGTGTGTGGGTGCTAGGATGTGAGGTATATAGTGTGTGGGTGCTAGGATGTGAGGTGTGTAGTGTGTGAGTGCTAGGATGTGAGGTGTATAGTGTGTGAGTGCTAGGATGTGAAGTGTGTAGTGTGTGGGTGCTAGGACGTGAGGTGTGTAGTGTGTGGGTGCTAGGACGTGAAGTGTGTAGTGTGTGGGTGCTAGGATGTGAGGTGTGTAGTGTGTGGGTGCTAGGATGTGAGGTGTATAGTGTGTGGGTGCTAGGATGTGAAGTGTGTAGTGTGTGGGTGCTAGGATGTGAGGTGTGTAGTGTGTGGGTGCTAGGATGTGAAGTGTGTAGTGTGTGGGTGCTAGGGTGTGTAGTGTGTGGGTGCTAGGATGTGAGGTATATAGTGTGTGGGTGCTAGGATGTGAGGTATATAGTGTGTGGGTGCTAGGATGTGAGGTGTGTAGTGTGTGGGTGCTAGGACGTGAAGTGTGTAGTGTGTGGGTGCTAGGACGTAAAGTGTGTAGTGTGTGGGTGCTAGGACGTGAGGTGTGTAGTGTGTGGGTGCTAGGATGTGAGGTGTGTAGTGTGTGGGTGCTAGGACGTGAAGTGTGTAGTGTGTGGGTGCTAGGACGTGAGGTGTGTAGTGTGTGGGTGCTAGGACGTGAGGTGTGTAGTGTGTGGGTGATAGGACGTGAAGTGTGTAGTGTGTGGGTGCTAGGATGTGAGGTGTGTAGTGTGTGGGTGCTAGGACGTGAAGTGTGTAGTGTGTGGGTGCTAGGATGTGAGGTGTGTAGTGTGTGGGTGCTACAATCCGCCATGTTTCCCTAACCTATAGTCCTTGACATTTGCAGATTTCACCGATGGTTGTCCTTCAGGCTGTGACTCAGCCCTGGGCCTGGTTTAC
>JACEFZ010004285.1:0-11680 GCA_014155875.1 Cepaea nemoralis
GATTCCTTCTCTGCCCATACCATTCTCAACATGCCTCTTCTGAACAAAAGCATCACTGCTTCCATATTCTTCGCTAATTCATTATCAAGTGTCTAACATTAACACGCAATGTCCAACATTAACACACTCAATGTCTAACATTAACACACATAATGTCCAACATTAACACACAGAATGTCCAACATTAACAAACAGTTACTTAGTTAGTCGACAGATCATCCTCATTGCACATCGAACAATTCAGTCCATAAGTGCTCGGATCCTCTCCTCAGCAAATCTCACAGCGTGTAGCGGCTAACGACACCAATTCTGTGTTGGTTTATCAATCTTCTTTGGCTTCCTGCGTAGTGTTCTTGTTTGGCCACACCTCTTTTAATTTGCCGTTCTCGCAGTCTGGTCATGGTTGTAGATTCACAGTCATCACTTGGTTCTCGAAAAAGTCTTACTTCTCGTAGAGCATTCAGAATGTCAGCTGGTCCATGGCGCGTCCGCCCTCCACAGTAGCCTTACCTGCGAGCGTGTCAGCCTGCTCATTTCCTTGTGCTCCCGCATGCCCTGGCACGAAGATGAAACTAATCTTTGCTAGCCGAGACCGCTCCAGAGACAGCAACCACTCACTTCGGATCCACCCCATCTCTATCCTCTTGAGCATGCTCATAGAGTCACCAAGGAAACATGCCCTAGTGAATGTCTGTGTCTCGAGCCATGTTATTGCTTTACATACTGCCATGACTTCCATAGTCAGGCTACTTGTAGTCTCAACAAAAGCACCCGATTTTTCCTTCACAATTCTCCCTCTGGCCTGAGCTGTAATGGCCCATGAGATACTCACATGTCGGACGACCGACCCATCTGTGTAGATAACAGCTTCACCGTCTAACGAATTCTCACAAATCAACGCTTGTACTTCCGCCTCGGGACGCAGAGGTGTTTCCAAGGCACCAGGGCCGGGTTATATTCTGGCCAAGACCTATTGACGCGTCCTCGTCGAGCGTCCTGGGCAACAGGTCCCTTCGGGGTCCTGGCTGAAGTCAATAGGATCGCCGATTCCTCCGAAGTCGGAGAGTGTCTGCCTGTACGGCGAGGAACCACCAGTCTGCACACCAATAAGCCAGACATGGGACAACGGATACTCACGCAAACCTCAAGTCCTGTATGACATCACACTGATGTTGGACAACAGGATGTCTTCATCCGACATACAGGACTTCGCGTTGGACCTCAAGCCAACGAACACAAGCAAGCAAGCAACTTCCGCCTCCACAGCAGCCGGGTTTTCTTGTCTGCATTTTCTGTCTAGTTGGATGCAAACTGAAAAGGACGTACAGGAAACTTTTGGCACTTGTACCCACTAATCGCCAGGTTCTAAATCCTCCAGTGAACACACCTGTTGAAGAATGTCTTCAGATTAACCCATCCACGACCTTCCTCTTTTTATCCTGCTGCCCTTCACCTTCCTAATTTCACTATGCAGTGGATGTTGTGTGTTTGCGTTAACTCTGAGGTAGGCACGTGCTCTGCATATTTGTATTCTGTCTTCAATGGTTGGAAAATCAAGAAGGTAGCGCATCGCCCTGCATGCTGTATCTCTTGTACATCCAAGAATAATGCGTATAGCTTCGTTCTGTATCCTCTCCATTCTTTCTATCTGCTTACGGCTGAGATTCAGGATCGCCATCGCATACTCAAAAACAGACATGACCAGCCCCTCGTATAGAAGATAAGATGGCGCTGCTCACAGTTTGCTGCCGCCATAACCTGCATCGTAGCCAAACCCCGTTTGGCATTTGTTATCACCTGGTATATGTGCTCGTTATAAGCAAGGCTTCGATCAAAACGTATCCCCAGGTAGTTCATTGCCTGCGTTCTTTCCACAGTCTCTGAACACATTAACAAACCCAGTGTCCAACATTAAAACACCCAATGTCTTACATTAACACACCCAATGTCCAACAGTAACATCCAAGGAGACGTACACACCACACACAACATTCGTGTAGTAAGACTTTTATTAGAGTGGTGATATTTGTGTACAGTGTCTTATATAGCGAACTCCAAACTGAAAGCAAAATACATATAATTTAAATTGTGTGAAACGTTATGCTTTGAACAGCCTTATATAGAGAACTACAAACTGAAAGTAAAATATACACCATCTAAAGTTTGTGAAAAGGTCAATCTTCAACTACGGAAAATGAAAAAATGAAGAAAAAAAAATCTACATAACATAGAAGTTTAAAAAAAAGAAAAAAAAAACTGATGAAAATGAAAAGCTTTACATACACATCATAATTGTTCAATAATTATGAACAAACTAATAACACGTTCACTACTTGGAATAATAATCGACACTATGCATCCCAAATGTAACTCATTAGATTGAACGAGCTATTACCTTTTTAAACTAAAATAATACAAACTACAGAGTCTCTGGACGATCTAACTATACACAGTCAAGGTACAATATGGAGTTCCCTAACTATCTGATCTTCATCTCTGTAAAAGTCAGCGGCCTCCAGAATTCTTGAGAACCAATACGCCAAGAAATACCCTTGTAGTCTGTGGTTGCCCAGGCTCCATTCAAATTGGCACTGTAACAGTCATTGTACCACCAAGATTCGGGAAACGTGAAGGAACATCTCCAGTCACTCCGGTCATTGTCCCTGTCAGGAGTGCTGAAACTGCTGTCATTATGATACTTCATACTGTCGTAAACATTTCCAGAAAATCCACTAATGGTTATGGGGTAATTAGAAGACTCGTCGGCCACACTGAAGTTCGTGTATTGAGCGAAATAGTTAGTTTCGCTGTACACAAAGTCAATCCGCAGTTCGTTGTAACCCTGAAAATATCACAGAATATATTGAATCGAACGTGCTATAGAAAATACTCCCGAGCGACTACTGGAATCCGAATAAAAACACAAACTATGACAAGGAAACTCGACCACTGGAAAAACACAGAGAGATACAGGATCTGTTCACGAATGCAATGTTTTCTAAGATCTTCGAGGATCGGTGTTGGTGCTACAGAGTTGCTGCTCTGTGCGAGTGTAGTGAATGTCGGTGATGTTCTTCAGTTGACCAGCTTCCCCAGGTCAGTCCAGTCTAAAATGGGTACCAGGGCATTTCCCTGTAAATAATTATTCCTGTAGCGGTCGGCGTGATATTGACGACATGACCCATCGAGCGCTGCTTGGTCTAACAAATATGGCGCCAGCACCATATATAAAACACGCCTCAAGGCGGGAAAGGTGTGGGTAATTTGTTTACTTGAGACAGTGAATGTAGAGAGGAGATGGCATAGCAGACAAGCTGGAACAACATCTGATGACTGTGGAAATGTAGTTTCTGAGGAGAATGCAAAGAATACCATGGACAGACAGAAAAACCAATGATCAACTCATAGAAGAAACAAATGGAAACCGTAAGCTGATTAAAGAAATCTGTAGACAGTCAAAAAATTTTGGACACGTTATGGGAAGAAATAAATTGGAAAACTTGGTCACAACTGGCAAGATTGAGGGGGAAAAGAACAAGAGGACGACGGAGAAGTAAATATCTGGGTGACTTGGCCACGTGGTGTGGTTGAGATAAGAACACAGGGCTGATCCACGACTTGGTGGTACATCATGTGAGATGCCGAAATATGACCGCCCACGCTTATCGTCATGGCACATGATGATGACTAGATCGATATCATGAGGTTAATCACATACCTATCAATGACAAACGAAATTGCAACGACAAAGAAAACAAAACGCTATAAAGTTCAAACTACCTGTGACGTGAGATTGTGAATAATGTCATTTCCAATCCAAAAGTCGGTGTCTAGATTTCCAAATCCTTTCTTGTAATCGTCCCAGCCTCTGTAGAAGTCGACATCTCCCCGCACACGCCTCTAGAAACAAGAATCAAGATAAAGCATCCAGACAAGCATTAAGCAAAGACAATAAAATATAGACATACATACAAGACAGACTGTTGGTAGTGTGACCACAACAACCACTGTCGCTTCTATGAGTACTCTTTGAACTGTTCATACAAGACAGACTGTTGGTAGTGTGACCACAACAACCACTGTCGCTTCTATGAGTACTCTTTGAACTGTTCATACAAGACAGACTGTTGGTAGTGTGACCACAACAACCACTGTCGCTTCTATGAGTACTCTTTGAACTATAATATTAGTATTATTTATTTTGCTTTCGCTCGCTTTGAATTCAAGTGTATCCCATACTACATGCTACTACTAGTGCAATGGGCTCGTTTTTGTGTATGGATTAGCGTTCCCTAATACCAGAGTCCCTCATCATCAGACGAACCCGCTCTTATTTCAGAGGTACTTGTAATTTGCGTTCCCATATCAAGAACGAGAAGTCATCATTTTATTTCAACAGCCCGTGTAGGGGTTGTACTTACGACCTCGGCATCAGCACACCTGATGTTTAAGAACGAACGGTCTTATCCATTCGGCCGCACTGATATCCAGTTCTGAGATAATAATGCTACGGATTATACTATTCATAAGAACCAATGACGTATCGCCTTTTGTCTGGAGTAAATTAGGCAGGCCGAGAGAATAATAATGAGGCATGGTCAACACATGGTCTAATGAAATTATATAGGCAACTAACAGACAGACTTTTCATTCATGAAATAACATAGGCAACTAACAGACACAAATGTTTCATTCATGAAAAAAACACAGGCAACTGACAAACACAGACGTTTCATTCATGAAATAACACAGGCAGCTGAGAGACAGAGACGTTTAATTCCTGAAATAACACAGGCCATTGACAGACACATACGTTTCATTCATGAAATAACCCAGGCAACTAATAGACAGGCGTTTAATTCATGAAATTACACAGGCAACTGAAAGAGACGATTCATTCATGAAATAACACAGTCAACTGACAGACATAGACGTTTCATTAATGAGGACATACTGGTCTGTTCACATATACATGAATACATCAGCCAGATAGTTGTACAGACACTAGTCTGTAAACTGAGTTCTTGTACATGAGTACATCAGCTAGATATCATCTCTTATTCTCGCTGCCTTAGCTGCTCTAACAGGATCTTGAAGAGTTCAATGGATTCGCCCAGCGAGGTATATGGTGTTGTGTGCTGTGTGGTGCTTGACGATGCCGTGTGCCTTTAACATCTCTGCTTCACAAGGCGACATGAAATAACTACAGTGATTAGAGTCATGCCTGTTGCACATTATGAATTAAAACCATTGTTCTATCGGTATTTTACCAGCAGCTGCCGTCAAAACAGAAACACCCTTACTTTCTTCTCTCCATTCCTCTGTTCTATCCTCTCTCTATGAAGTACAGGCCCTTAACAACCACATGCCGAGTTCTTTGTAGTATTGTCCGTGATTGCTTGGACTTTGTAGGATTGTCCGTGATTGCTTGGACTTTGTAGGATTGTCCGTGATTGCTTGGACTTTGTAGGATTGTCCGTGATTGCTTGGACTGTTGTAGTATTGTCCGTGACTGCTTGGACTTTGTAGTTTTGTCCTTGACTGCTTGGACTTTGTAGTATTGTCCGTGATTGCTTGGATGTTGTAGGATTGTCGGTGACTGCTTGGGTGTTGTAGGATTGTCCGTGATTGCTTGGACTTTGTAGGATTGTCCGTGATTGCTTGGACTTTGTAGGATTGTCCGTGATTGCTTGGATGTTGTAGGATTGTCCGTGAATGCTTGGACTTTGTAGGATTGTCCGTGATTGCTTGGACTTTGTAGGATTGTCCGTGATTGCTTGGATGTTGTAGGATTATCACTGATTGCTTGGATGAAGTAGTATTGTCCGTGATTGCATGGATGTTGTAGTATTGTCCATGATTGCTTGGACTTTGTAGGATTGTCCGTGATTGCTTGGACTTTGTAGGATTGTCCGTGGTTGCATGGATGTGGTAGGATTGTCCGTGAATGCTTGTACGTTGTAGGATTGTCCGTGATTGCTTGGACTTTGTAGGATTGTCTGTGATTGCTTGGATGTTGTATGATTATCACTGATTGCTTGGATGATGTAGTACTGTCCGTGATTGCATGGATGTTGTAGTATTGTCCCTGATTGCTTGGACTTTGTAGGATTGTCCGTGATAGCTTGGATGTTGTAGTATTGTCCGTGATTACTTGGACTTTGTAGTATTGTCCGTGATTGCTTGGTTGTTGTAGTATTGTCCGTGATTGCTTGGACTTTGTAGAATTGTCCGAGATTGCTTGGATTGTGTAGGATTTCCGTAATTGCTTGAACTTTGTAGTTTTGTCCTTGACTGCTTGGAATTTGTAATTTTTGTCCGTGACTGCATGGACTTTATAGGGTTGTCCGTGATTGCTTGGATGTTGTAGGATTGTCGGTGACTGCTTGGGTGTTGTAGGATTGTCCGTGATTGCTTGGACTTTGTAGGATTGTCCGTGATTGCTTGTACTTTGTAGGATTGTCCGTGATTGCTTGGATGTTGTAGGATTGTCCATGAATGCTTGGACGTTGTAGGATTGTCCGTGATTGCTTGGACTTTGTAGGATTGTCTGTGATTGCTTGGATGTTGTAGGATTATCACTGATTGCTTGGATGATGTAGTATTGTCCGTGATTGCATGGATGTTGTAGTATTGTCCGTGATTGCTTGGACTTTGTAGGATTGTCCGTGATTGCTTGCACTTTGTAGGATTGTCCGTGATTGCTTGGATGTTGTAATATTGTCCGTGAATGCTTGGACGTTGTATTATTGTCCGTGATTGCTTGGACTTTGTAGGATTGTCTGTGATTGCTTGGATGTTGTAGAATTATCATTGATTGCTTGGATGATGTAGTATTGTCCGTGATTGCATGGATGTTGTAGTATTGTCCCTGATTGCTTGGAATTTGTAGGATTTTCCGTGATTGCTTGGATGTTGTAGTATTGTCCGTGATTGCTTGGACTTTGTAGTATTGTCCGTGATTGCTTGGTTGTTGTAGTATTGTCCGTGATTGCTTGGACTTTGTAGAATTGTCCGAGATTGCTTGGATTGTGTAGGATTTCCGTAAGTGCTTGGACTTTGTAGGGTTATCCGTGATTGCTATGTCTTTGTAGGATTATCCGTGATTGCTTGGACTTTGTAGGATTATCTGTGATTGCTTGAACTTTGTAGGATTTTCCGTGATTGCTTGGACCGTGTAGGATTGTTCGTGATTGCTTGGACTTTGTAGGATTATCTGTGATTGCTTGGACTGTGTAGGATTGTCAGTGATTGCTTGGATTGTGTAGTATTTCCGTAATTGCTTGGACTGTGTAGGAGTATCCGTGATTGCTTGGACTTTGTAGGATTGTCCATGATTGATTGGATTTTGAAGGATTGTCCTTGATTGCTTGGATTTTGTAGTTAAAGTGTAGTAGATGTGGCCAGTCTCACGTCAACCCGCAGTCAAAAGATCCCAAGAGGTCTCATGCACTATCCCGGACTGTTGACTATTTAATAAAATAGATTGAAAGTTACTTTCCTAACCTTCTCCACACACCCTTAGACGACAGAATATCAACACCTAGGGGAATGTTGCACATTGATTAGAGAAGTGTGGAATAGGAAGATAGTTTACACAAGCACATATATCAAAATTAGAATCAGACTTAGGATAGATCTATCATGTCACAATTTCACACTCGTTCAGTAACTTATCAAAAGAGTTTATAACTATTCAATTTTTAATGAGGAGTAACTATACTTCTTTTGATCACTGGACCACAGGCTTTCTTTATCCCTTCATATAACCTTCTGATGTTTCCTTTATCAATTTATATTTGAATGGACTCACATAACTTGATCCAATAGTCATTCGCACACTGCCTGGCAGCCTTTTGTACATCCTTCCTCGCTTGCTTCAGCTCACTCAGAGTGTTACGCGTTGGTCTTTCCTTGTTTCTTAAGAGAGCTATCTTCTTTTTATCAATCAAGGGCTGCAGTATCTGGCTGTTTGCCGCAAACCAGTCCTGCCTCTTATGATCCACAGTGCCGTAAACCCCTACCGCTGCTTTATAAATAGTTTCCTTAAGTTTACTCCATTTATCATTTACAATACAATTTTCTGATGTATCATTGAAAGCGTCTTCAAGTTGCTGTTGAAATTCAAAGCACTTTCCAGGATCGTGTGTGTTAATAATATTAATCCTGGGGCTAGACTCCTTAACATGGGAACTAGAAAATGGTCAGAAAGTTCTAGGAATTTCCTGGGAACGTCAACAGAAGATGAGGTGAGCTGGTCACAGCAACTAATGGGTCGTGTATTAAAATATGTAACACGTCACATCCCCAATAGTGGTATGTGCTATGCGAATACCTTGTCACCATATTGTTTATATGCGCACACTTGGCCTATTGTGAGATTGAGTGCATGGGTGAGATAACACTGACTGACATGGAAAGACTATTTTTGGAACATAGATGTGTGACATTGAAATATGAGTGGTTTGAATGTATGAGGTAATGCACACATCGATGAATGAGTCAGATGTTTGATGTATGGATGGATGGACGAGACGTGGAAACAATACCTGTATAATTACCCAGCCTCCACCATCAGTTGTTGTGTCACACAAGGCTGTGATGTTTCCCCACAGAACAATCTTCTCTCTTCTATTTTCCCGAAGTTGTCCTCTTCTGCATGCCATCTTTAATATAAAAATGTGATTACATAAAATTGATGTAGCTTTTGAAGAAATTGGCATCCAGTATTCCTATCATTGGTCTTCTCCTCCTCCTCATCCTCTCCTCTGTCTGTATACAATTTGAGAATGTCAGAAACCTCCTTCTCCTACCCCTCTCTTGAATTATGTCAAAAAACACAGTAAACTGATAAATCTAAATGATTCTGATAAATACTAGAAATATTATACAAACATGAGGCTAGCACCATAAGCCAAACGCTGCTCCAGACGTGTACAAGTGTCCGCTATTCTACTTTCGTACAACATTGCTCCAGGCGTGTACAAGTGTCCGCTACTGTACTGACGTACAACACTGCTCGTTCGCTACTGTACTTTCGTACAACACTGCTCCAACGTGTACATGTGTCTGCTACTGTACTTTCGTACAACACAGCTCCAGGTGTGTACAAGCGTCCGGTACTCTACTCTCGTACAACACTGCTCCAGTACGTGTACAAGTGTCCACTAATCTACTCTCCTACAACACTGCTCCAGGCGTGTACAAGGGACCACTACTCTACACTCGTACAACACTGCTCCAGGCGTGTACAAGTGTCCGCTACTGTACTCTCGTACAGCACTGCTCCAGGCGTGTACATGTGTCCGCTACTGTACTCTCGTACTTATTAGAACAGCCACTCACACACGTGATGCATTAGTGGCTATGAGATGTACATAGATATAATCTACAGGTGTGACATCATTGGGGAACTGTACTGGGAACTCCTTCTTTGATCTCTTGGAGGCTACTAGAGCCCAATAACAGCATCCCATTAAAACTAGAACATTTGTTTCTTTTGGATCTTCATTCCGCGTTTCCTAAGGATTGAATAAGAGTGCTCACTCATCAACTTCCAATGTCTTTATGGCAAGGTAGCGGGTTCAACTCCTACACCGTTCAGCTGACTAAAATTTTGACGTCTCGTCCTTGACATGGGACGTAAATTACAAGTACCTCAGAAGTCGGAGTGGTTCGCCTGATCATTAACTGTGTTGTCCTTTTGTGTTCCTGTTGGATCTTCAGTTTGCTTTTTTATGTGGTTTGTTTGTATTTCTTGGAGTAAAAAAAAAACACACTCAGGTGTTCAAAATAATTGACAGAAGAGACCTGCCATCGCCTTGGTATGTTAAGTTAGATGTGCCCCAGTCACTTTCATGTATCCAGATAGAGTGTCTATGTCTGACACAACATTGCGTTCTGAAGACTCACACATCCTCGCCGAACATCGTAAATCAAACGCACACAAAGACGTGTCATCACTTTCACACACAGAAATACAGGTCACTACAGCTCACTCACCAGGTCCGGAACTGGTCTGATGCTCAGATTTAACCGTTTCTCAACGTTGTCCAGTTTTTCTTGAAGGAGCTTCTCGGTCATTTCATGGCGTTGTTTTTGATCGACCTGGTCCAGATCACATCGTTGAGAAATATTGTGTAAGTGGGCTGTCTGTTCCACCAGTTGGGCTGTCTGATCGTCTGACAGGTTTGCTAATCTGTGTATATAGGCTGTCTGATAGTCTGACTGGTTTTTGAATCTGTTTATCTGAGCTGCCTGATAGTCTAACTGGCTTGTTATTCTGTTTAACTGGGCTGTTTGATTCACAAGTTGGGCAGCCTGATCGTCTGACTGGCTTGCTGATCTATTTATCTGGGCTGTCTGGCTGTTCATTATAAATGTTATTTAGCAGTTCTGTCAATCTGTCGAAATGACTCAGTACCTCAGCTGTAAAAAACAAGATACGTTATATTCTCTAAGTTTACTCTCATCATATTTAGATGTTCTGTTAGATTTAGTGTCCACAGCAACCAGATTGTCCAAATCTAGAGAAGCAAGCAAATGATAAAGCAGATAATACTAGAATATAATACTAGAATGCCTGGGAAGGTTAACCAGGTCAACAAACTCCCGCAGAAGTCGGATGTGTCGGCCTAAGGTCGCAAAACTTGGCACAACGCAAAAATGTCTGAACTAAACACTACGGATAAACGCAGAAGAAGAAGAAGAAGAAGAAGAAGAAGAAGAAGAAGAAGAAGAAGAAGAAGAAGAAGAAGAAGAAGAAGAAGAAGAAGAAGAGGAGGAGGAGGATTAGGAGGAGGAGGAGAAGAAGAAGGAGAAGAAGAAGAAGAAGATAGAATGTAATAGCCTAATAATAGTTATATAATAGAGAGAAGATTATATATTTATTAACTAGGGTGGATATCATCTTGAGAGATTAGTAGGAATTTTAGTAAAAAGAAACCACATTGACTATATTATGATTAGAAATAGATTTAAATGCAATGTCAAAAATGCCAAACTATACCCTGGTGGTGATAGCAACTCGACCACAATCCTGTAGTTGTAAAATTACAAATACAACTTAACAATACAGGAATATGGGCACCGAGGATGCCTCAAATAGATATATCAGCATTAAAACAAACATACATAAGTCAACTATACCTGGTGGAAGTAAAACATAAATATGACATGCTAATAGCTGAAAGCATGGGACACTATCGACATGAAAACCCTGTGGAGAAAATGAATACAAAATGGGAATGTGTAAAAACTAGCATACAGATTGCAAATACCAACTTACCAGTGAAGGAAAATAGGAAAAAGCAATTGTGGATAACCGATTAAATCTTTAGGAAAATGACTCAAAGAAAGAAAGCAAAGAACACGCCATAATATACATTAATAGACAGAAATACGTCGCGTCACATGTGCAGAGTTGACAAAGAAGAGTGGTTGCAGAAACAATGCAAAGAAATAGAGGATCTAGAGACTGAAAAAAAACCCACAAAAATGGAAAGTATAGTCAGAAACTATAATACTGATTTACAAGGAATAAGGATAGTATAACAGGGAATGGGTGCAGAAGAGGGAGAAATTGAGAAGCTATAGTTGATAATATCGATACAATAAAAATGTGGACAGAATACATTGAAGATGTATTCTGGGACAGCAGTGTCAATAAGCAACAATGTTT
>JACEFZ010004286.1:0-11885 GCA_014155875.1 Cepaea nemoralis
ACGAAACCATTAAAAAAGTAAAGATAAACATTTGTTTCACAACATTGATCCCTTATTTTGATGGGTCCAACGGCAAAAGTATACGAGAGCAATAGACAGGTTGCTCTTTTCGCTTCCCTTAGCGACGAGCATTTTGATAATCCAGAGGAGGTCAAGTTTATTGGCAAGCCACGCCCATTGAGTGGTCATTGTATCTTCTTGTTCTTCTGCATTCATCCGGAGTGTTTTTCAGATATAATTTCGGTCTGTCTAAGTTATGCACCCTTGGGCCGAGACCCTTAGCCAACACAACCGACATTAGCGTGCGTTTTTTCACCAGGTTAGCATTCCTGGGGGACTCTCACTTTTGTGGTGCCGTCCACAGCCCAGCTGGTCAAGTTAGAACGGTCGAAGGCTTCACTGTCAGCCCTCAAAGAAAGGCAGGGGCAGTCCACGGCGTTTTCCGCCATCCAGGGAGGCTTCCATAATTGCAGAGCCGACACATAGCGCTCTGGTGCTGGGCTCACCCTAGGAATCGCCACGTCCTGCACATGGCTGCTTTAATTCCTCACTTCCATGTATTGGGCATTTCGTTCGCCACAGGCCGCTCCTGCACAAACCAGGAACGGTCAGTCTGCAGACGACTTCCACTCAGCGAGCTTTCGGTTCGGACGTGTACGGACGCTGTGCCCGGAAAACTAGATCGTCAGAGCTGTTCCGGCCGGAAAACTAGATAGTCAGAGCTGTTCCGATCCGGAAGACAAGATAGATCAGAGCTGTTCCAGGCACGAAGGATATTTCACTCGTACGCTTTTGCGTTATGCCAGTTTTTATGTGCCACCCTTAGGCCTGCACATCTGACTTTGGCGGGCTTTTTATAAAATCAGGTTAACCGTCCTGGAGGTTTCGAGAGACATGCTGTTGTGGTGTCGTCCACACCTCTGCTGGTCAAGTTAGAAGGGCGAAGGACTTTACGGTCAGTCCTCAATGGAAGGCAGGGACAGTCCATAGGCATTCCCCACTATCCAGGGAGGCTTCCATAATTTCAGAGCCGGCACATAGTGCTCTGAGACTGGGCTCACCCGAGGAATCACCACGTCCTGCTCATGGCTGCTTTAATTCCTCACTTCCATGTACTGGGCATTTCGTTCGCCCCTGGCCGCTCCCCGAAAAGACCAGGAACGTTCAGTCTGCAGACGACGTCCACTCAGCAAGCTTAATGAGACGTTTTTCTACCTTAGTCTGCAGGTGACATTCACTCCGCAGTTTTTTACTTAGGACTTCCACGTAATGGATTCGCTAGCTATTGCGTGTTTATGAGACGTTTTTCCACCTTTGTCTACGCTCACTCAGTGAGCTCTAGTACATACATGCATCGTAACCACTATGTGCAATTAGGACGGTTTTCCACCTTTAGTAACGCTCTCGAGGTAGGCTACATGTGATGCCGGCTCAGCACCTTACCCCCATGCAGCAGAGAGCGAGTAACGGCCAGGCTCTCTCATCCGGGGATCCCTCTTATCCCTCGGATGAGAGCCTTCTAACAGGTATCTGAACCAAGCAAGTAGCAAGCTTAGCATCTCACCACCATTTTCAGTGGGTGAGTATAGGCTCGGCTCTCGCATCCGGGAGATATCGACTTAGTGGTGTTCAGTCATACCCCTCAGCGAAGAGCCTTAGAGTATGTGTACGGGCCAAGCGTTAGTGGCATCGTGCGCCTGTTTCGGTCTTTGATTGCCTATTCTCAATCTACCTGCAGAGCAGCAGGTTGTGTCTCTCTTGGTCTGGTCCCTATCCCAAGGCCTGTCCGACATGTAGTTGTGCTTCCGTCGGCAGAGCTCTTGGTGTCATTGGGACACGCAAGCCCCTCTACCACGACAAGGTGGAGGCACTTCAGAGGGTAATTGTATCAGAGGAATAAGTTACTGTATTTCTGAAAGTAACAACGGTCCTCTGAAAAATTTGTTGCAGGATCGAGGTAAAACGTTGGGACCTAAGTTAACTTATCAAGCGAATACACTTTGATAGCCAGTAACTCATATTGAATTATAATTTGATCCTAGACCACCTGTGTAAGGTGTGACCAATACTGTTTACTTGAGAGAGAGAGAGAGAAAGAGAGAGAGAGAGAGAGAGAGAGAGAGAGAGAGAGAGAGAGAGAGAGAGAGAGAGAGAGAGAGAGAGAGAGAAGACGAGGACTAATTATGTCTTTATAGACGTGTGTACGTAAGCGTTGATTTGGAAAACTCTTGAGTTCAGTGCACTTGTGACTTCAAATATTTCCTAAATTTGTGAGAGGAATGTGAGTGTTTTTCTGGTAACAGTTGGGAAATGGTTTTTCCAACGTTACACTTGAAGTTCACCAGTGAATGCTGAGGTATCTCACATTTCTAACGCCGTGAGGAGTGAAGAACTTATAACAGCCACTGTATACGCAGAGCCAAATTGATCCAGCACGAGCTGCCTTACGAAAAACAGAGTACAAACAGACTAACCATAAATACATATTCACAAACCCAAAGCCAACAGGAAAGAAAGAATTATAGTCAGCAGACAATACCGCCAATCCTGCTAGACCAGACACAATATCTTTCTGCTGATGTTGTAGAGACGGACGAGTCATTATCATTCATTATCATATTATCAACTGTGTTGTTTTTCTTTCACACACACACACACACACTCACTCACACACACACACACACACACTCACTCACACACACACACTCATACACTCACACACTCACACACACAAACACACACCCTCACTCACTCACACACACACACACACACACACATATATATATATATATATATATATATATATATATATATATATATATATATATATATATATTAACCTGTGAAAAATTTGAGGGTTGCCCGGGGGGGGGGGGGGGGGGGGGGGGGGGGGATAAGACCACAGATTGGCAGACTCAAAATGACTTCAGGCACAATATCCTATTAAGTGACAATTCTTTGACGTTTCATCTGTTTGTTTATTTGTAATATGATTAATTTGGTGTGCTAATAAAATATTGTGAATTTTTTGATTTTTTTTTTTTTAATGTGAAAACTTTTTAAAGGCTGACAATTTTGTAAAGAGGGGAATTCTTATTCTTTTGTTCGCTGGAAAGGGGGGAATAACATTCTGACATATGGTGAAAGGGTGCAGGGGCTAAAAAAACAAAGGTTGAGAACCACTGATCTAATCGATCCAGAATAATCATTGAACTTCTTAAATGTCAATTCGCTCTTGAATAGTCTTCACGTGTAACTGTGTTAGATATTAGTGTGGTAGCGAACAAAGACTACCTTGGAGCTTTATAATTGTGTTATCAAGAGAGCCGTGTCTCTCACGGCGGTGCCTTTCCTGTGATCTCTTAGCTCTCCTTCTGGTTCAGTTCACTTAGAAATCTCAGGTTGCCATTACTAGTTTCCCTTTAGTAGTCAACAGACAACCGGTAATTGGAGATATCTATTTGTCCATTAATTTGCAGGCCACATCAGTCATTTTTAGAACGTGCACACTTTCTGTGACAACATATGGCAGGGGTCTTGGACCATTTTGTAATCACTAGCTACGAAAATCTGAGCTTATGAACTGAAATTTTAAGACAAATGCTTAGAATATCGTAGATTAAGAAAAAACATAATGATATTCTGTCGGACCTAAACATTTACACTCATTGGCACCTTACCGTCTCGACAGACGATAGTTTGTGCTTTAAAAAGGCATAATAACTTTTACCTATGGCCGTAGCGAATGTGACTGATAAGGCCAATTCGCGCTGTAAATGTCCGTTCACAGAGGGTGCATGTGAACACGTGGTCATTTCCACCATCATGCACCATCTTACGTCTCACACGCTCGGTGTGTGACTTAGCTGCAATAATTTTCTCCTTTGTCTTTATTCCATTTCTGACGTTTGCCCTCCATGCAACACGTTCAGCGGCGACTTGCTCCCAATGTGCATTATCAATGCCTGTATCAATCATGTCCCGCTTACACACATCTTTGTATCGTAGTAGAGGCCGACCCTGAGATCTCTTACCCATCTGTAATTCACCAAAAAAGATGTCCTTTGGTATTCTACCATCATCCATCCTCCTAAGATGTCCTATCCATCTAAGTCTACGAAGACTGAGCATGGAATAAACCGTCACACAACCTGATCTTTCCAATACTTCAGTATTTGTGATTTTGTCTTGCCACTTAATACCAAGAATTCTTCGCAGACACCGCATATGAAAGCTGTTTAAACGTTTCTCTTGGTGTGAGTAAGTTGTCCAGGTTTCACTGCCATAAAGAAGAGTACTAAGGACACAGGCTTGATAGACAAGGACTTTTGTTTTGGCAGTAAGCTTCCTGTTCTCCCAGACTCTTTTTCTTAACCTGTTCATTGTTGTTGCTGCCTTACCAATCCGGATGTTGATTTCCTGATCTAGGGATAATTTGCTATTTACCACTGATCCTAGATATGTAAAATGGTCTACCATCTCTAGTTCGGCGTCGTCAATAAAGATTGATGGTACCCCATGTGCACCTTGTGACATAATCTGTGTCTTCTTTTTGCTAATTGTTAAACCAAATTCAGAACAAGCATTGGAGAATGCAGATAGTAGACATTGCAATTCTTCCTCAGAGTGGGTCGTAACTGCAGCATCATCTGCAAAAAGCAACTCTCTGATCAGTACCCTCCTAATTTTGGTCTTGGCCTTCAATCTCTGAGCATTGTAGAGGCCGCCATCTGAGCGTGAGTGAATGTATATACCACCATCCTGATCACGAAAGGCATATTTCAGTAGAAGTGAAAAGTATATTCCAAAGAGGGTGGGAGCTAGTACACAACCTTGCTTAACTCCACTCTTGATTTCAAACTCTTCAGAAGTTGCACCATCAAACTTGATTATACCCTTCATGCCTGTGTGGAACGATTCCACAATGGACAGAAGAGTTGGTGGGCAGCCAATCTTCTTTAGTGCCTTGAACAGACCCTCACGACTGACCAAATCAAATGCCTTTGTGAGGTCGATGAAGGCAATAAACAGTGGTTGATTCTGTTCACGGCATTTTTCTTGCATTTGTCGCAATGAGAATATCATATCAATGGTAGACCGGTTCTGTCGAAAGCCACACTGTGATTCGGGGTAGACTTGATCTCCTAGGACTTGAAGTCTGCGCAGAACAATTCTGGCAAATACTTTTCCAACAATACACAGAAGTGAGATACCCCTATAGTTGTTGCAGTCGCTCCGATCGCCCTTGTTCTTGTACAGTGTTATGATGCTTGAATCTTTGAAATCCTGTGGGACTTGTCCTTCTCGCCAGCATAGCTCTATTAGCTGGTGGATCTGTAGAGTGAGTGTGTCTTGCCCACTCCTGATAACCTCTATTGGAATCCCATCCTTACCTGGAGCCTTGCCAGATGCAAGTTCATTTATAGCACACTTAACTTCTGTTATGGTGGGAAGTGTGTCCAGGTGGTCAAGAGTTGGTAGAGCCTCTATGGCGTTGAGGGCATCATCCGCTAGTTTGGTCTCACTTGAGTAAAGCTCCAAATAGTGCTCTACCCATCTGTCCATCTGCTGTTTCTTATCAGTGATGATTTCTCCAGTCAAGGTTTTCAATGGTGCACTTCTTTTGATCACTGGACCACAGGCTTTCTTTATTCCTTCATACATGCTTCTTATGTTTCCCTTATCACTTGCGATTTGAATGGACTCACATAACTTGATCCAATAATCATTTGCACACTGCCTGGCAGCCTTTTGCACATCCTTCCTAGCTTGCCTTAGCTCACTCAGAGTGTTACGCGTTGGTCTTTCCTTGTTTCTTAAGAGAGCTATCTTCTTCTTATCAATCAAGGGCTGCAGAGTCTCGCTGTTTGCCGCAAACCAGTCCTGCCTCTTATGATCCACAGTGCCGTAAACCCCTACGGCAGTTTTATAAAGAGTTTCCTTAAGTTGACCCCACTTTTCATTTACTGTACAATTTTCTGGTGTATCAGTGAAAGCGTCTTCAAGTTGCTGTTGAAACTGAAAGCACTTTTCAGGATCGTGAGTGTTAATAATATTAATCCTGGGGCTAGATTTGTGTTTAGCTGTGTAGATTCTCTTTGGTCTCAGTCTAACCCTTGCAACAACCAAAGAATGATCCGTATCACAGTCAGCACTGTGGTAACTTCGAGTCAATGATATATGGTTCAGATGTTGTCTCCGTGTGATGATGAAGTCCAGCTGGTGCCAATGGCCGGATCTTGGATGTTTCCATGTGACCTTATGCATCTCTTTTGTTTTAAAAAAGGAGTTTGTAATACATAGGTCATTACTGGTGCAATGCTCCAGCAGCCTTTGCCCATTTTCATTCATGCGACCGATGTTGTATTTTCCAAGGCACACTGGCCATGAACTCGAGTCCTTGCCCACACGAGCATTGAAATCACCGAGCATATAAATGTAGTCAGATTTTGGAACTGCCTTGATCACGGAGTCTAACTCCTCATAGAACGAATCCTTCACATCATCAGAGGAATCGAGTGTCGGTGCATATGCAGTAATAATGGTGGCAAAACCACAAGAGGTTGCCAAGCGCAGGGATAATAGTCTTTCATTTCCTCCTGCTGGAATTTCAATCATTCCCAGTAGCGAATTCTTCACTGCAAAGCCCACACCGTGTTGCCTTTTTTCTGCCTGCCCTCTACCCTTCCAAAAAAAGGTGTAATTGTTTTCCCTGAGTGACCCTTCCTCAGCGAGGCGAGTCTCCTGCAGGCCAGCAATATCAATGTTAAGACGATTGAGTTCGGCATCAATCACAGCCGTTTTTCTCACATCGTCAATATTGGTCAAGTCAGTGGAAAATCCTGGACACATGGTTCTCACGTTCCAGGTTGCAAGCCGTAGCTTGAGGTTTCTATTTTTCTTTTTATTAGTACCTGGTGCATTGGTTTTACAGCCTGCGATTCAGATTTTGTCCTAGCCCCAAGCACCCATTGAAGCAGGCAGGCTGTGGCGGATCAGCACCCAATTGGCCGGGGGCTGCCCAGCTTGAGGCGGGCGGTAGCTGATCAGTGACACCTGTAGGTGTCTCCCACCGTCAGAGGCAACGCGTGGCGCCCCATGTCTACGCCAATTGACAGGGACTTATAACCCGTAACAGTTGCCTCTCGCTTTGATTCCGAGACCAGTTAAGACCAGGGATGGAGTTATTGCCTCTCCATAGCACAAAGCGTGGGCTAAAATCTAGAGATCATGTGTTGCCCATGCAGCATGATCCCTCTCTCGGCCTGCCTAGTTCACTCCAGAGGAAAGGTAACACCTCTACATCTGGAACAAGACAAGCTGCAGAAGCTGCCGGATCAGCAAAGCAATGCTCTAACTGTCCGCCTGTCGGAGCTTCGATCCTAGACCAGCCGCCAACCAAGGCTTAGGGCCTGGCCAGCCCTGGCAAGACATTTTGTCTTTAGGTTGCATTACCTCGCACCAGGGTAAGGCTTGTACCCTCCCATTTGCGCTCTTCCGCCCGAAGCCATTGGCGCAATATGGGGTGTCGGGTTTGGTAAGCGCCGCCCAACGTTCGGCGCTAACAGAAAGCAAGTAGTACCGTCTACTGTTATGCGGTAGCTCAGTCATATTTGACTAAGACCTGACACGTTAAACATTTAGGAAACTTTTTAGACTTTTTAGACTTAAATTTAGTTTAATTTTTTTTTTAAACTTAGATTTTTAGACTTAATATTTTTTTTTAACATTTAGGACATTGGCTAATACAAATCATCAAGTCTCAGACACTGAATTATGCAATCATATTACACGCCACATGGGCGGCTGGCCGAGTGGCTAGAAAACTGTATTCTCTTTCGAATCCTCGGTATGGTGTGTAGGTGTTTTTTTTCTTTCGGGGGCAAAAAGAAACCTCTCACCTGCACAGTTCACGGCGACTGCACTAGCCAGGCGGCTTTAATTCCTCAATCTCAAGGACCTCCTCCCCCCCCCCTCTCCCCCTTCCGCCATACACCGCAAGGTACTATATTGGCAGTAAATGACAGTGACATTACACGCCACAGCGATTGTCACAGTCTGTGTTATTACGTGTGGGTTGAATGTAAAGTAATAGAGAGGACTAGTGTGAGTTAACCCATCAGTCTTGCGTTGGCACAGGAGCCAGGTAGGTAACTAATATACCCATTATACAAATAGACACAGAAACACAGCGCATTCTACACTCAGGTTTCTATACGAGAGGTCGTGTTTGCTTAGTTGCGTTGAGATGTGTTCCGCTTGTGTTTAATTTGAACTAGAAATAATTAGCTTTGTTCAAGAACGAAACATATTCCTGGTATAAAAGTACCTGTCGATTGTAAGACAATACTTTTTATTTGATAGGCATAGATGACTGTTGTTAATGTTCATCGACAAGCGAGAGACAGACAGACAGACAGACAGACAGACAGACAGACAGACAGACAGACAGACAGACAGACAGACAGACAGACAGACAGACAGACAGACAGACAGACAGACAGACAGACAGACAGACAGACAGACAGACAGACAGACAGACAGACAGACAGACAGACAGACAGACAGACAGACAGACAGACAGACAGACAGACAGACAGACAGACAGACAGACAGACAGACAGACAGACAGACAGACAGACAGACAGACAGACAGACAGACAGACAGACAGACAGACAGGCAGGCAGGCAGGCAGGCAGGCAGGCAGGCAGGCAGGCGGGCGGGCGGGCGGGCGGGCGGGCGGGCGGGCGGGCGGGCGGGCGGGCGGGCGGGCGGGCGGGCGGGCGGGCGGGCGGGCGGGCAGGCAGGCAGGCAGGCAGGCAGGCAGGCAGGCAGGCAGGCAGGCAGGCAGGCAGGCAGGCTGGCAGGCTGGCAGGCAGGCAGGCAGGCAGAGCGAAATATGATTACAGCTGACACTAAAATTCACAAAATGCTGTGTATTTCAAGACTTTACTTTGTGACGCTGATATATTGAACGACTGCTAAGACAGCACCGCCTGGCTGCTGAAAGTTATTGAAATCACAAAGTGGATTGGGTCCAGCTACGCACGGGTGTATTATAGGGCGGAAATAGCCTAGACAATAAACAGCTTGGGTTGTCCAGCCTTGAATTGCCGGGCAGTTAGAATGTGAAGAGAGTTTGTGTTGTAAATATATAGTGTTGCAATCACCACAGGCCTATGTCCCCATCTGTATTTGATCCGTTCTGCTGAACTTGTATGTCACAAAAAGAATTTATACATTTATAGTCCTCCATATTTCCAAACGAAGAGCAAATCCAATGATCCGTTCAGTGCATCTGTGTATGTTTGTCATTAGTATTTCTTCATTTCATAAATATCACCTTCTCTACTATCATTCTGTTTGCCCTCGTCTTAACTGAATCGTGTCTCTCACCCAGGTACCGGGTCCTTGACTGTATTGCGGCGTACCAATTCTCGGAAAACTGCCAGCAGTAGTAGCCGAGCCAGCAGCATCAGCATCGACAGCATTGACAGCTACGCCAGTGCCGATCTCGGTGTGGACAAATTGCCACCTGTGGATACTTCAGAGGCACTTCATGCCTGTTCCCTGAGGTAAGTTGCTCAGAAGTTATTTCCGAGAGAGAGAGAGAGAGAGAGAGAGAGAGAGAGAGAGAGAGAGAGAGAGAGAGAGTATGTGTGCGTGCGTGCGTGTAATTGTGTGTGTGTGCGTGCGTGTGTGTGTGTGATGGATGCATGCTTGCCTGTATGCTTGCTTGCCTGTCTGCTCTTACAGTATGCCCGCCCAATCCGCTCGTGTCTCATATCTGAATGGTCGTCTGTCTGTATCTGTGGATCTGTCTTTTATATGTGGTATGTGCAATGTTTTGGCGATACTAGAACTGTTCAGTTAATCCAACTGTGAACAGCAAGTGCATCTAACTGGCACTTCCTCCGGTAATCTGGACATAGATAAGTATCACAAGCTCTACTAATAATATCAACCCTGCCGAGTGTAGCCACTTCCAGACGAATTAGTTTTTCTTGTCAACATTTCATCCCCACAGAAAAAAGCTGAAAAAAAAAGATTTGAAGGCGCCAGCATGATTAATCTCCTCGTAAATCCTACACGCGGGACCGATTCTACAGAACTTCCATAATCGCTAATAGACTTTATTAAAGGATCTAAGAATATCCGTGCAATGCACACTGGGATTTGTTACGGCAGCCCAAAAATTGGACTCAGGGTACGGGTTTTCTATTGTTCCGCACTACGACAACATTGTTATGGGTAAAACATTTGTACTATAGCAACATCTTCCCTCGGAATCCTTCTAAGAGCACAGCATTGTGGGCTGTTACAAACAGGCTGACAAGGAGTCCTGTTTGTGTCTGTTTTTGTAAACATAACAGACGCCTTTGTGTAGCTGTCAGGAGACTACGCCGACAATGTCATGCGCTTGGAGGGACAAGAGTTTCATGCTAGCACTTATCGTTCACTACGGCGGAAAAGTTGCCATCTTGTCCTCCGTGCACTATGCCTAAAAATGTGATTTGTCTAAACATATCACATACCCACAGCAGGGCTTCGCTACTGGACTTTTTTGTTATGCTCATTTTGTCCTTGCGTTTTTCCGCAGCTTAGATTGTCCCTACTTAGATCAGTGATTGATAGATATTCATTCATATCTCAGTACGGCAGAGACTGCAAGTGTTGTGCATGTCTATGTATCTTCTTATATTATTTAACTACTTGCTTTGCTTTGTGCTTTTCCATGTTATCTGAATACGAGTAGAGGCGGGCTGCTGCCTGTTTGACTAGTGGCTATGCCGAAGTGATACCATCACTTGTATGAGATGGTGAGTACAGTAAACAGAGTTATAGGTCATGTTAACATGTGCATGGGAATCAGAAGGGAATCCGGGAGTTCATGACTAAATCAAATGTGCACACAGCCACTGATTAAAAACAGTTTTTAAAGAAATCTACAAGAGTTAACTGATAGGATGCGCGGTCAGTGATGGTAAGTGCACAAACTGTACCACACATAGGAGTAAGTTTGCTGTTGTATATTCCGTTGACAAATGTCAAGCCTACATACGATGAACAAAATACGAGGGAGCCTCAAATGAAAACCTTAAAAGTGTGATAGAAATTACAATAACCATGTCATTGTTTTGTAACCTGTGAATACTATTGTTACGGATGTATAAGCACGTGACATCACGGTGCAGACGAACTGTGACATTATAAGGAAAGTTTAAAGATGGCCGTCCCACTTTTGATATGCACCAAAGAGTAGAAGCATTCAGATACATATATATATATATGTGTGTGTGTGTGTGTGTGTGTGTGTGTGTGTGTGTGTGTGTGTGCGTGCGTGCGTGCGTGCGTGCGTGTGTGCGTCAGTCAATGAAGTGGTGAAACTTATAGAAATTCATCGGCGAATGAAGGTGCAGTATGGCGATGCATGCCTGTCCATCAAGTTTATGAGTGGATAAGAAAGTTTCAAAACAGACTGTTCACGACCTCGGCAGGCACACAGAGTAGTGACCCCCAGAGTCGATTATTCTACAGGAATCCAAGCACTTTATCGGTGCGGGAGGAATTGCATTGAACGCATTTTTCAGATTATATTCACCCCCGAAGAAGTTTTCATTTGAATCCCCCTCGTATTATATCACAGTGCAAGAAATGAAAACATAGAAATATCAACTGAATGCTGGAATGATGTGTGCGTGTGTTTTGCAGTGCTTCTCAGGTCTTTCATTTGGGCAAAACTTGGCCTTCTTCTTCTCTGTTCCCAATTACCTCTATCAAGAAATCACTCCCGGCTCTGTAGCGAAGGCTTACGAACGTAATTAGTAATCAAACACAGCTGTGGGCGATTTGGAAGCAGGCCCCCCAGGGATTGGTTTTTTTT
>JACEFZ010004289.1:0-10027 GCA_014155875.1 Cepaea nemoralis
TTTTTTTTGATTGTGCACCATGTTTGGTTCAAACCGACTTTTTGTTTAGCACTGAATCAGTGAACAACTTGTAAGTTAGTTAGTTAGTTAGTCGCAGTCGCAGTTCCAACTTCACAGCAACGGGTCGTCCCCATTATGCTCCGTTCCTGTGCCAGTGAATATCACACAAAACGCTCCCCACTGCCCAATGTGAAAAGTGGAAAAGACAGGAGTCTCGACAAATAACAGCCCGCACAGATACACTGTGCATAATGCCGCCACCAGAATGTCAGCACAATAGTCCCCCACAAAGCACCCAGTTCATTTCTGATGGAATCGGCAGTCATTTTCCCATCTGGATGTTTCCTAGATGTTCACCCACACAGTCCACGAAATACAGTTCATCGTCAATGGCAGTGGCAGTCAACCAGAAGCCCAGCAGCCACGCATTTCTGCATAAGGCAAAAACCGGTCAACTCTGGGACATAGCCATCTGCCATCGCTCCGAACATGCAGTCACGTTCCAAAAGACCTTGGGCAGATTCAAAAGCATTTCACACGAAACTCACAGCTCACAGTGTCGCGCCACGCACTCACTCAGTAGCAGGGCGACGGAATCATCAAGCCTCCTTAGTCGCCTCTTACGACATGCGTGGTAGGCTGCAGTGTTGCTATTCTTTGCTTCCCTTATGGGCCCCGGCAACACACCGGATAACTTGTAAGTTATAACTGTGACACACCTACTTCCCATTTCCTGTCACCCATGTGTGTTTGATCCAAATCTGTTTTTTATTTGGCACCGAATTATTTAAGCCCTGTAAATGTAGGCCAGTGGATCGTCTGAGGAGGACAGGCTGACATGCCAGTCACCCGGCCAGACATGTCAGGTTATCTGTGGCAGTTTATTCGCATATCTTCAATACAACCAGATATACCAGTTTATAACTAAACCGTCCGTCACATTCCCTTCCTTTGTCTTGTCCATTTCATCTTATAGACTAGGGGAGACAAGTAATACGTTTATCCTATCTTAGACATGTAATAACAGACGATGGCAGAAGTGAAACAGACATCAACAAGAGAATAGGGAGGTCATAACAGCCGATTAGATAAGAACGATCGTTTTTAAACACCCGGTGTGCTTATGCCGAGGTAGGGGGTTCAACTCTTACACCAGTCATTTGGGCTAAAATGTTGATTTCTCGTCTTTGACTTGGAGACGTAAATTACAGGTACATTTGAAGTCAGACTTGGGTTCAAAGCGAGCGAGAGCGAAATTTAAAGACAGACAGACAGACAGACAGACAGACAGACAGACAGACAGACAGACAGACAGACAGACAGAGGGGGGGGGGGTGATAGAACAGGAATGGTCAAACATGTTTTCAACAACAAGAAACCGGTATTAACATCTAAAGAGATTAACAACCCATTGAATATGAGATTTGCCAAATGTTATGGTAATTCAACACTACTATATGGCACGGAAGCCTGGACAATGAGCAAGTAATTTGAAAGTCAAACAGAGGCCCTGGAGATGTGGATATACATCTAGCCGGGAGGGGGGCATCCAGTTAGGGAGAGGGGGCAGCACAGTGCAGTCGGAGGAGAGGAGGAATGAAAGAGGTAAAGAACAATTTAGGGGCATCCAATCAAGGGGTTGGCCCCGGGCATCAAAGAACCTCTGTACGCCACTGTACAGAAGAATATGTCGTATTTCATGGAAACAAAAACATCCAAATACGGAGGTTCTAGTAAAGCTGGGAATGAAAAGAGAGTTGATAAAAGAAATAAAAAAGAGGCAAATAAAATATTTCGGATACGCTAACAGACACAACACTCTTATAAAAAACATACTGAAAGGCAAGCTTGGAGACAAGAGAGCAAGAGGTAGTGTATAGTATGTTCCGATTTGAATGCCTTCATTCACGATAAATTATTTTGAAAACTGTCTGTTGCATCGTTATGAAATTTTTCCAGCCGTCTTATATTTACCCCCACCCAAGGAATATATCTTTGATAGGTCCAAAAACAACTTAAATCATCGAAAGCGGCGACATTCCTTTGATGTTTTGCTGAACAACTAGTGATTTCTCGCTAACGAAGTTATGTTTACAGTAATGGGGGACCTGCCAATTCAGATGACACACAAAGACGTATCCAGATTCGTATGGGAGTGGGTGCAATGAAAGAAGTAGCTTAACATCGACAGGGTCGGCTGCATTGCACCGAGTTTTTATCCCATATGGCTCAGTTTCTTTCCGCAGCGCGGAAAGCGTCGCACAAAGCACGAACTCCGTAGCTCAAGCGACGACCCTCGGGAGTCTCCGAAAAAATGCACTCGTGAAATGAAGGACGCGGCCAGGAATCAAACATACAACCTTCGGAGCCCGAGTCACACGGCTTGACCACTTCACCACGGAGAATCCCAAGAGGGGTGCAATGTGTAATATTAGTAAAGACAGAGAATCTACAGAGGCACGGGGTAAATAATTTGTAAATTAACAGGAAAGTAGAAGGAATATATTTCTTACCTTATTTTTCATTTCCTTCTTGTTTCTTCAGCTGATGCTGATGCTGTAATGTTTAAGGCCTGCAATTCGTCTGAATAGTTGGAGCAAAATATCCCAGTAAGTGTGTACGTAGATTAAGGTCTGCGATCTGCTCAGACCTTAATCTGTGTCGGACGATTCCAGTAGGTTGATGATTGCTCTCGGTTGCATAAAATTCAATCCATCCTTTCTCCAATAGTCCTCTTCCTCTTTCAACACATGGTCCTCACATTTTTTCCAGTAACTTTTATCAATGTTTAATAGCGCGGACAGACAGACAGACAGACAGACAGACAGGTAGTAGGTAGGTAGGTAGGTAGGTAGGGAGGGAGGGAGGGAGGTAGGTAGGCAGAAAGGTAGGTGGGTGGGTGGCTGGCTGGCTGGCTGGCTGGGTCGGTCGGTAGATAGATAGATAGATAGATAGACAGACAGACAGACAGACAGACAGACAGACAGGCAGGCAGGCAGGCAGGCAGGCAGGCAGATAGATAGATAGATAGATAGATAGATAGATAGATAGATAGATAGATAGATAGATAGATAGATAGATAGATAGATAGATAGATAGATAGATAGATAGATAGATAGATAGATAGATAGATAGATAGATAGATAGATAGATAGATAGATAGATAGATAGATAGATAGATAGATAGATAGATAGATAGATAGATAGATAGATAGATAGATAGATAGATAGATAGATAGATAGATAGATAGATAGATAGATAGATAGATAGATAGATAGATAGATAGATAGATAGATAGATAGATAGATAGATAGATAGATAGATAGATAGATAGATAGATAGATAGATCCCCGCCAGGGAGCTGGGCGAAGCCAGGCCGTGTCAGCTAGTTTATTTATATAATCACGTTTCATGAAAGAACCCCCATTTGAGACGCCTCTGAACAAACCCATTTAACGTGCCAAAACGAAACCCGCCAGACAATTTCGAAAAAATTGGGGGTGTGTCTTGATGAAGCTGTAATACTCTTAAAATGATGGCATGAATGCGGGAGCCGTAAATTATATACCGCATATAAACAAACATTGAAATCTGCTGTACAATCTCCAGAACAAAAATTTTTATGTTGGGTGGACATAATGATAAGGTTATATGCTAAATCTCATCATTTTCCCTCAGTTTGTTACTGAGATATTGAATTTTATAAAAACACACTAAATAGTGGTGTACTTGGAAGCCTCACAGTTTCTTATGCAAACATAAGAGTTATTATTAATGTAATTATAAACGTTGTACAATCTTAACCATAACGAATATGTATGGACATGCCTAGCAGCAAAAATTGGTCGGGAGGAAAACTGTAGAACAACAGACAAAATGTCAAGTTATGATACTATCAGCGAGCTTACAGCAACCGTAACAACGGGGATCAGAGGTCGACCAATAAAAATGGAGTAACCAACCAGTCAGAATACAGCACAGGCACAGGCGGAAAAGCACGCATGCCCCACATTCGGTCTTTTCGTGCGATGTCTCCACAGAGTAAAGTCGGTTGTAAGATACTGCAGTCATTTACGAGGTGGTAGACACTGGTGTTTATATACTAATGTTGGAGCATACTGAGGGGCGGCTGGCCGAGTGGCTAGAACGCCGGACTCTCATTCGGGAGACCCGGGTTCGATCCCTCGGTCCCGGGAAGGTTAACCCGGTCAACAAATGCTCGCAGAAGTCGGATGTGTCGGCCTAACGGCGCAAGAACGCAGCTCTGCTGTAAACAGGCACAACGCAATGACGTCCGAAAAAGAAAAAAAAACTCCGGATGAACGCAGAAGAAGAAGAAGATCCCTCGGTAAGGTGTGAGATTTTTTTCTGTCGGGGGCAAAAAGAAAATCCTAACCTGCACAGTTCGCGGCGACTGCACTAGCCAGGCGGCCTTAATTCCTCAGGCTCAAAGACCCCTCTGCCATACACCGCAAGGTACTACATTGGCAGTAAATGAACAGTGACACTAAATGACAGTTGGATCATAATGGTATGTTTCATAACGTATATGATTGATGTACTGACAAGAAAAGATTATTTTTGTTCAGAGGCATACATAAATAACCTAACAATGTGATGATGCAAGCCAAGCTTGCTAACATTGCCATAAACGTGTGATTATAACCTAGATAATACACTAGCAATGATTGTACGATGACTGTCGGGAAAATCACCAGGCAGGAGTACAGAAACTTGTTGTCTTTGACGGTGATTAGTCATGACTGTTAGTGAAGGATTGTAAGTGTAGTTTATGTTAGGATAGATTTCCTACATGGTAAGATTGGTGAAATCATATAATATAAATATCTCTAGCCATAAGGATGACAAAGGTCTTCAAGATAGAGTAACACACGTGTTGTTATAACCTAGCTAGGGCACATGCAATGACGGTATGATGACTGCCGTGGAAATCACTGGACAGAATTACAGTCACCTCTGTACTATAATTCTTGGTTCTATTACAATTCTTGGCTGATAGAGTTCTTGTTTGGTTGTTAGAATTCTAGGTTCATGGCAAATTCTTGATTATTTAGAATTCATAGTCGGAATCACATTCTTGATTGGTTATTATACTTCTTTGTTCATAGTAAAGTCATGATTGCTATAATTGTCAGGAGTAGAGCGTCACGGCCGCAGGGATCAACAGAAATTAATCATAGTATACTTCCTTTGTTTAGTAAGGAGATAGGATGTGACATGAGCGTTTCTGATACACGTTGATTGTCGGTGGGATTCACAACGATTAAGTCCATTCAGTCTAATTCTCACTCATGGTTGATTTGACATTATATCTTTGAAGCATCAACGGTTGTGTAGGTACAGAATCTGTGTCCATTCCTTTGTCTAGTACTATATGTCAGCTAGTCATCTCACAAAGTGAAGGAACCGCTACAGAACAGATTTCTGTATCCTCAGATTGGTATTCGCCTACTTATATGTCTTCATAGAATGTTAGGCCGAAAAACATGGGGGTGGGGTGGGGAGATGGAGTAGGGAAGTAATTCTCCATCAGAAATTTAGGAGTGTGCCTTTGTGTCATTTCAGCTTGAGAGGCTACAAGAGATTGCGTACTGTACCCCCAAGAACTATCTAACGACGCTAATAGCAACTGAGTGTCCGACCCACCAGGCAGAATACAGTGCAGTCAGCACCTTGGTAAGAAGGGACGGTGTGATAGACCTTACATGCGCATTTGAGGAAGGCATCACTCTTAGCTAAGTGGAAAGAACCATCCTTGTCTGAGCCACGTACCACTTGGGCCTAGTCCTGGGTCTAGGATTTAGGTCGAACACATACTCTAAAAACAGGAACGACTCTAGGCCACTCAAATAGCTCTCTGGGCACTTCTCTTTTTCTCAGCATTTTATTTTAAAAACATAAACCATACAATTTATTATATACCCTTAACAACCTGAACTTAGACTTTCCTGTATCAATAGAATCATCCATATAGAAATAGAAGAGTAATTGTAAGAAAAGTGTTACTTTACTTTGCAAATTTAGTGTCTGTTGGATAAAAATGCACTGGGAGTTCATTTTATCACAGGAATTAGTAATCTGGATCATTAGACCTGCTATCTAGAACAGTGGTTCTCAACCTTTTTTGGTCCATGCACCCCTTCACCATATGTTGAAAACGTCATCCCCTCCCCCTTTCGTGTGTCCTCCCTGTAAATCCCCCCCCCCCCCCCGCACACAGTACACATAAAAATGGAAGCTAAATTTAATAACATATACTAGAACAAGTCCAATGTCGCGAGATTGCCATGAGTTAAACAGATAAATATTCCCGACGTTTGCTTGGCGTGTATTTTCAGCACCATTATTTTACTAACTGGAAAAACACCGCGGATGTCAAAATCTCAGGACAATATTTGTAGCTGCACGTGTACATCTATAACGGATTTGGAACGGTCGGTGTTGATGGTGACAGGTCCTGGCATCGCCTTGATTAGTTTGTCTACATTTGAATGTAAATGGAAGCAGTGGGGTCAGCCCATCTACACATTTGGTGTTGAGTGAGAAGGAATGAATACAACCAGTTGGCAGTCATTAACAGTTGAAATCACATAATTGTCAGCACAGGATATGGAAGGGGTCCGTTTGTCATCTATAGTGCCGGACATCAGACGGAAATGGTTGCTGGGATTGTCACCACTGAACAGAAGCTTGACAGTTTGTCAACAGTCAGAGACAAACCGGAATTGGCAGCGAGAGACAGGAAAACAGTTTATCTGTCAAGTCTTATTTCCTGAACATAAAGAGTTTGACGGGGTTATTTGCAACTGTTTGTTGGAAGTCGTCATAAACTTGCTGGCTTGTTTTGAGAATCTTAACAATTACTGACAACTTTGACAGGACTAAAGCCCGGAAAAAATAGATTCTTGCAAATGGCTGATATGTCCAAATAACACCTGTGTGGGGGCGAAAAGGATAACGTCACGTGGACAACTTGGGTAGTTTGCCATATAAACTCCAGTTGGGACCAGCTAGGGAGGACTTGAAATTATGCTTTAGTCAGAGTGCCAGGGCACGGCAGCGCCTAGTGGAAATAATATCTACCGTGTGTTAATTAGTGACTTAATTTTACACGTGCCTATAATGGCAGATGTAGATATGATTGATAGGACTGCAGTGGTGCCATTTAAGGTATAACCTATTATAATATATTCGTTATAATTACTTTAGGCAGTAGCCTTGTTAAACTATAGTGTGATGATTAGCACTGTTAGTGGAAACTAGCTAGAGTAGGGAAGTGATACTTGACTCTGTTAGCTAGAATAGATTAGTGTAGTGTTGATAAGCTTTACTAGTTGAGAATTGAGTAATGAGGGATAATTGGGATTTCCCGTAGGTGTCCCTGGTGGGCGGGGTTCCACATTCTGTTTGCTGATTTTTTCTTTGTCATAACCTGATTCGATTCTAGGTGGGTAGCTAATCTGCTCTATGACTAAGTCTAGTTAGCTAAAGATCATTAAGCAAGGTGATAGGCTTACACTCAGCCGAAAGGATCAGTGACTAGTACTATCACCAGATGTGTTGTTTCTATCCTAGGTTCCCTACCAGATCCAAGGAAACTCTACAAGTTTTGGGAAAGAATTAAAAAACCCATTCGGAAGAACACCAGCTCAACAATCAATAAAGTTGCATACAGAACGTTGCATACAGAAGGAAGTTGATTCACCAAAGAGAGTGATGCGTACTGAAGCACCACACGGCATCAGACAGTAGTAACTAAATGAGAACAGTCTAATAGTTACTTAGTGTTATATAATCTCGTGTAATAGAACACAAGACATTATACTTGAGGCTAGATAGACACGAGTGAGGATCCAGTACAGTAACAATTAACATTAATGACTGCGTACACAATACAAAAGACTTGTGCCGTTTGTTAAGGAACGTTAGGAACGGACATTGGGTAGAGTGCAACCGGTCCATGATTCTCTTAATACCACCGGTGTCTATTTCGGATGTTCATGAAATTGGATTACCAGAGGTCTACAGAGGCAAAGCAGTATCCGGCAAGATGGTTTCGGCAACGGGTGAGACGTACTTGTTCTGACGTAACGTGCTGTGGTCTATCTTTGCTGTGATCAGCTGACTGAGTTGATGTCTGAGAGACAGAGTCTACACACTTTATAGAACACGTCACACATTTTCTTCGCATACACGTCTCATACACGTTACACTTTTATTTTAATAAATTAATCTTTATTAATTTCTAGACGTAAGAGTTGTTGAGTATGTTGCGATGGGGAAGTATGAGAAGGGGGCATAGTACGACAGTGTGAGAGTGATAGGAAAAGGTGTCCATAGGCTGATGGAGTGTGTTGGACGGAAGCTGGTGGATTCTCCAGAATATTGAGGGGAAAAAAAAAATAATATTATAATGTGGGTGTCGGATCTCCTCACTCCAGGGACGACACTTTAAAGGAGGACACGACATTACTGGGGGCTCGTAAACGTGATATTTGGACAGTGGGATCTCTCGTAAACGTGATATTTGGACAGTGGGATCTATCGTAAACGTGATCTTTGGACAGCGAGATCTCCCGTAAACGGAATCCTTGGACAGCGAGATCTCCTGCAAGCAGGAACGTTTGACAGGGGGATCTTCTGACAACGGGGTCTTTTGACACGGGATCCTTAGTTATAAAAGGGAGATATCATTTTGGAGAATCCAGCTAGAGTGAATGTGGATAGGGGTTAGGATTAATATCTTACCTGTTCACACTTCACACGTCTGCATAGGTCTGTGGTCCTGATTCTACTCTTGTCACTGAGTGAATGTACTGTGTGTGGTAATATCGAGATTTATAGTACTTGTTCATATATCGGTATAGTAATTTGCAGTTATATTGTACTGGACCTGCTAGCTTACCTCTCTGTATAATGGCCACCCCTAAACTTAGCACGTTAGAATTAAAGGCAAAGGGGGAAGAAATGGGATTGGCTGGGTCTTCTCTAACGGATTACATACAGGAAGTGGAGAGAGAGTATCGTCAAGCAGAAAGGGATGATCGAAAGGCCGAGCTGGAATTGAGAAGGATGGAGTTGGAACAAGCAGCTAAGAAATTGGAAGCTGAGCAAGCAGCTAAGAAATTGGAAGCTGAGCAAGCAGCTAGGAAATTGGAAGCTGAGCAAGCAGCTAGGAAATTTGAAGCTGAGCAAGCAGCTAGGAAATTAGAAGCTGAACAGGAAGCACAGAAAAGGGAGCACGAGTACCGGATGAGGGAACTCGAGTTGAAGAGTCAATCTAATGGAGAAACTGAGGGAGCAGTTGGAGGTTCCTCCATCCCAGGATCAACACCAGTAGGTGGACATGGGTACCATGCTATGAAGTTTTCCTTTAGCGGTCTACGAGGAGGACAAAGAGAAGATTGATCAATACCTTCAACGCTTCGAGGCTATGTCAGTTGCTATGGGTCTGGAGCGTAACAAATGGAATCTTAAGCTATCCCAGGGATTACGCGGGACAGGATACGAGGTTTATACTCGCCTGCCACCAAGGACATGAGAACAATTATGATGATTAAAGACGGCTCTGCTGAAACGATTCGAGGTTACGTCACATACCTACCGGAAAAAAATTTCGAGGCAGCGAAACGAGACCGGGAGAGTTGTTTTGCCGCCTACAGTTTGCGTCCTTAAATCTTATCTCCATAAGTGGATGGATTTGGCTGGGTTCGCACATGACTATGAGAGTCTGGAAGAGCTCATGGTGTGTCGACCAGCTGAAGAAGCAAATGTCTAAACCTCTCAGGACGTTCCTGGGAGAACAAGGAGCGGAACGTATTGACCTCGTGAATAAATTAGCAGAACGGTTCGTCGAGGTACATGGGGAGGCAGGGGAAAAACCTTTCCACCAACACCAAAAGTCAGAGAAACATGACAAGAAGAAAGCCAAAAACTCAGGAACAAAAAAATGGGAACCTTTTAAATTTGGGGGGGGGGCCCCCCAAAAATTTAGAAAGGGGGAAA
>JACEFZ010004290.1:0-11273 GCA_014155875.1 Cepaea nemoralis
CTTTTTTCCCCCACACGAAGACATATCTGGGGAAACAAAAGCAACCCACTTTTAGACTTTCATCCATACTGAAGACATATATGCGGAAACAAAGGCAACCCACTTGATACTTTCACCCATACTGAAGACCTATCTGGGGAAACAAAGGCAACCCACTTGATACTTTCACCAACACTGAAGACATATCTGGGGAAACAAAGGCAACCCACTTGATACTTTCACCCATACTTAAGACATATCTGGGGAAACAAAGACAACCCACTTGATACTTTCACCCATACTGAAGATATATCTGGGGAAACAAAGGCAACCCACTTGATACTTTCACCCATACTGAAGACATATCTGGGGAAACAAAGGAAACCCACTTGATACTATCACCCACATTGAAGACATATCTGTGGAAACAAAGGCAACCCACTTGATACTATCACCCATACTGAAACATACAAATGTACCTATGTTCGCAAAACAACAGATAGTAAATAGCATATTCACATCAACTCTAGGCTACCAATGTCAACATCACACATACGCAAAATTAATACCTGCTAGAGGAGATGACTGAGAAGAGCTTCCAGCTTAACTGTCCGAGACCGAGTAATAAATGTTATTATTAGACAGACAGTGGGATCAACACCTTGTGCCACATTTATTGAGAGTCAGAAGATCAAATGGTTCGGTCATCTCTTTAGAATCCAACACCATCTACTGCCAGCACTAGTGCTACACCAAAAAAGATCTGACACGAGAGCAAGAGGACGCCCAAGAAGAAAATGGATTGACGACATCAAAGACAATGCGCAACCACACGGAATGACCCTACCTAGTGCCACATCGAGCACTGAAACGTCAACTATTCCTCCCCACGACGCTTGACGACAAAAGTGGAAGGTGATGACGAACATGATGTTTCATGTTCCAAATAAATGACGTGAGCGATCATAGTTCGCAACCAACACTGGGTCGTGAGTGCAGAGAATGGGTAGCGGGCCGCACTGATTTTGAAGTGCAACAGCTGATCCAGAGCAACACACATCAAGGTGACATAGTCTTCTACACCGATGGGTCAGTGGTGAGAAACAGACGTAGACGGCTTTATTGCAAAGGCTAATGGGCGAGTCTTGAAAAAGTAGAGCCTGGCATATGAGACTACGACCTCCAGCATGAGAATGGAGGTGGAGGCAGTAACAGCGGCATTCCGGTGGCTAGAGGAGACTACTGCAACACACGTTGTGTTCATTGCGGATTCAAAGAATATGCTTAGCAAAGTGGAGAAAGGAATGTTTCGTGTGGAATGGCTCTCGTCGCTTCAGAGGTCACAGATTGTGAGAATTGTATGGATATTTTGCCCTGGCCATGCGGTTGTACGGGGGAATGAACAGGCTGATAGGCTAGCAGGGAATGCACCTCTTGGTGGTATATTGCCTATGGACAAGGGGGAGGTTGTCGTGCGCTTGTGGGACCAGGTGGAGAAGGCGGGGGAACAGATTGAGAACCCATATGTGGAAATAATGAGATTCCGGGGGATCGGCAGGGGTTCTGGAAGAATCTCAAAACTGAGAGGGAAGACCAGGAGAACATTTAATCAGATAGCGGTGGGAACAATTAGTAGTATGACTCTTCGCTGGCTGTTGAACGAGGGGACTGAGCACGTATGGGAATGTCCTGAGTGCAGTGATGTCGGTTCTTGACTACACTCAACTCAACTCAGTTCGCAACCTCAGACAATCAGCAGTTTCCATTCAGTTTTATGGTCTTGCCCCAGTGTTGCCAGTTGGCCACGCCACCAAGTTATTTATTTATTTCATAGCCGTCTTCTTGATGTTTTCCAATTAAGATCCCTCGTTGACACTCAGTTATCAAATCTTATTCTACTCAGTTATGGGATGATTGTGGGTTCGCCTGAGGGTGAGGGACATTGGTAATAGGGAAAGCTAATCCATACACAAAATTCAGTCCAGTACTACTAGAAGTAACGTTGCATGGACTACGCTTGTGTTCAAAGCGTGCGTGCGCCAAAAAATAGAAAGAAAAATTGAGCTGTGAACACCACAACAAGATGGTTCCTATAAAAGACTTTGCTCTCGCTCGCTGTTTCTCTGCAAATTTTCTGAACAATAACATTTACAGGTATATGAAACCAGAGTTATGCATTTTCCCATAACACAAAAATTACAATAAGTCAAATCAAATCAAATCAAATCAAATCAACTTTATTAGGGTCACAAATTGGGCGCGCAGGCCCGTCTTACATTCGGCCCTTCCAATCACTCGTCTTTCGTTCATCAAGAGCATTATACATTTACATAGGAAGAAAAATAAACATTGTGAAATGAATGTTGTAAACATAAACAAGGCTAATTACCATGTTATGAGGCCTATCTCTCACCTATCCATACATCACATCACACCACGCGCACCAAGGGACACATAAACACCCCCACCTACCGACACACACGCACACCAAGGGACACATACATACCCCACCAACCGACCCACTCCCCCTCCCGCACATCCCCCCACCCACACACACACTGCCCTCACCTGATCCCCCAACCAAACACACTAGCCACCCACAAACATTCCTCCACCAACCCACACATCCCACGCCCATCCACATCCTACCCCACACATCCTCTCCCCACCCACACCTCAAACCACCAATCCCCCAGCCACATCTCCATCCACAACATATTCCCCACCCACACACACACAACCCCCCACCAACCCACACATCGCACATCCACTCACACATCCCCAAACCATACACACACATCCCCACCAACTGACATGTCCCTACCCCCCCCCCCCCCCCCCCCCACACACACACATCTCCCTAACCACCCATACACCCCCAATCCACTCACACACACCCCACCACCCACACATACAACTTCCACCCACCCACACATGCCTTAACCTAATCCCCCCACCACTCAATCCCCCACCCGCACATCACATACACCCCCTACCACGCACTATTCCCAACCCACGCACCACACACACATATCCCTCACCAACACATCCCCACTTACACACCACACACATATCCCCTACCCCGATACCACACAATATTCCCACCCACATCCACACAGATACCCTTACCCATCCACCCCACATACCCCCACTCACACACCACAAACATCCCCCACCCACACACACATACCTCAACCACCACAATATCACCAACCACACACCACACACCTCTACCCACCCACACACTCATTCCCTACCCGTCCACCAACACACACTCACTCACGCATACATCCTCTACTACGCACCCACACACCCCCCACCCACCCACTCCCAACCAAACATCTTTCGATCACAATACCCCTACCCCCACACACATCCTCCACCCACTCACACATCCCACCCCGACACATACAACTCCCTCACCCACCTACACATCCCTAAGCCACTCACACACCCCCACCCACACATTTCCCATCCACATACACACATCTCCCACCCACACTCCCCCACCTACTTCCCCCAACCACCACAATCCCCTGCTCACCCACACATATACCCCACCCATACGCACATTCCCACCACCCATCACACACATCCCCCACACCACACACTATCCTCCACCCATACCACCACAAACATACCCTCCACCCGCACATCATTCACACATCCCCCACCAACACACCGCACACATATCTCAAACCCACACACCATACACTTCTCCCCACCCGCCCTTCCATCCCAAATCCACCCAACACAATCCCCTACCCACACAACCCCCGCCTCCCACACATACTTCCTCAAACCATCCACACATCTCCACCCACATAAACACACATCCCCTGCATCCGTCCCATACACATATCCTCCACCCATACACACATCCCCCACACCCATTCCAACACCCCTACTTTCACCCCCACACATCCATCCACACATCCCACCAACACCCACAAATACCACTATCCACCAAAACCCACACACCCCAACCCATCCAAATGCATACCCCCACCCACACACACCCCACCCACACATATCCCCACACTCACACACATCCTCCACATACACTCACACTTCCTCACATCTAGACACATACAAAATGTCTCACGTTAGTATTGAAACTAGTATGAACAAACTCCCACACTTTACTCACACACATACACTGACACTTGTCATGAGCAGTCTCATAAAAATGTTAAACATGGAGAAAAATGTGTACATAAAATGTATGTGACGTAAAAATAGTGATGCTCTCTCTTCTCTTCTCTCTCTCTCTCTCTCTCTCTCTCTCTCTCTCTCTCTCTCTCTCTCTCTCTCTCTCTCTCTCTCTCTCTCTCTCTCTCTCTCTCTCTCTCTCACACACACACATTCACTCTCACACATTCACTCTTCCGCTCATTCACTCTCAGGCTCACTCATTCACTCTCCCGCTCACTCATTCACTTTCCCGTTCACTCATTCACTCTCCCGCTCACTCATTCACTCTCACGCTCACTCGTTCTGTCTCTCATTCACACTCACTGACTCACTCAAACTACAGTAATGAACATGAGTTTATATTATGCATGATTAAATCAAATGGTATTTAACTGATAATATGACAGATGAGAATACACAAACATATGGATTCGCGTGTTACATAACATGCGTGTTACATGACATGCATCTGCTCAGCTCTCTCTCTCTCTCTCTCTCTCCTCTCTCTCTCTCTCTCTGTATTCTTTCATATACACACACTCACACGCATGCGCGCGCTCACACACACACACACACACACTAACACATCAACTCTCCCACTGTCTCACTCTCTAACACACAATCCTTCACACACACACACACTCACTCTCTCAATCACACTCTCTCACACATACACATACACATGAACGCATGCACGCACGCATACACTCCCTCACTCACTCTCACACATACACGTACGAATGCATGCACTGACACATTCCCCCACCATTTCTCGCTCAATCACTCTCTCCACACACACGCATGCACGTGCGCACACACGCATTCACTCTCTCCCTCTCACTGACACCCACTTTCTCTCTCTCTCTCTCTCTCTCTCTCTCTCTCTCTCTCTCTCTCTCTCTCTCTCTCTCTCGCTCCCACACGCGCACACATATATAGTGAACAATTATAGTTAAACAATTATAATGAACAATTATACTGATCAATTATACCAGTAAATGAATTATGGTGGCATATAGTCGGTATGGATTAAGAATTGAAAGAGTTTTCGGTTAAATGTGTAGGGACTCATTGGAGTTTTCAGATCTGGAGGCAGATCATTCCATAAGTGAGCACCAGAATAGGCGAAACATGTTTTGTATAGGTCCAATCTAGGCTTTGAGACATGTAACAAATTTAGGCGCTTGCTGTTCATTGCATTAGATTGAATCAGCGGCAGAAGATACTCTGGGGTATTTTGAGATATAATTTTATTCACTAATTTGGCTTTGTTGAAAAGGAAGCGCTTTTGTAGTGGTAGAAGTCTTAGATGACTGTACAAATTATTACTTTCAAAGTACTTTCACAGAACTCCAGCTAAGAAAAAAATTATTTACTTAATCATATTCAGAGATGAGTGAAATGCTGACAGACATGGCAAAAACTACATGATTAGCTAAGGATACATTATTTGGAATTAGTTTTTGTAGTCAGCTGAGGGTGAGACTGTGTGATGTCGGCTGCTACTGAATTTACAAACAATTATATACAACAAAAGAGACAAAGCGCCACAGTTTTGGTAACGTATTTAACACTTCTAGAATCATCAGTCAAGGATTGAATTATCTAGACGTCATTGGCTGTGGCTGTTGGTAGCTGCTGTTGGTAATGTGGCTGTTGTAATTGGCTGTTGGTTGTGGCTGATGATTGTGGCTGTTGGTTGTGGCCGATGATTGTGGCTGTTGATAATGTGGCTGTTGTAAGTGGCTGATGATTGTGGCTTTTGATAATGTGGCTGTTGTAAGTGGATGTTGGTTGTGTCCGATGATTGTGGCTGTTGATAATGTGGTTGTTGGTTGCGGCTAATGTAAGTGGCTGCTGTTAGTGACACTTGCTTGTGGCTGTGGCAGGTGGCTGTTGTTAGTAACTGTTGCTTGTGGCTGTGGCTGTGGCAGGTGGCTGTTGTTAGTAACTGTTACTTGTGGCTGTAGCAAGTGGCTGTTGTAAACGGCTGTTGTTGCAAGTGGCTTTTTGGAAGCAGCTGTTGGTACATTTAGATGAAATTGTGTGGCAAATCAAACGTCATCCTGCGTGCTACAGGTGAAACCTGGCGCTTGTCCCGCGCTTACTTGCAGCTACAAGAACTGCCACACTTGCAGGAGTCTGGGCCCGTGCATTCCTTGCCACACTTGCAGCCATCACCTGTGGGAAATTGAGGGAAAGTGAAATGTTGATGGAAGGTGAAATGTAGAGGGGAGGTGAAATGTTGAGGGGAGGTGAAATGTTGACAGGAAAGAATACACGTTGAAGGAAAACAAAATTTTTAACTTGTAATGTTGATAAAAGGTGTAATGTTGATGAAATAGTAACAGTTGAAGGAAGGTGTAAAGTTTATGAAATATGAAATGTTGAAGGAAGATGTAATGTTGATGAAATATGACAATATTGAAGGGTGGTGTAATGTTTATGAAATATGACAGTGTTGAAGGATGGTGTATTGTTGATGAAATATGGCAATGTTGAAGGATGGTGTGATGTTGATGAAATATGATAATATTGAAGGATGGTGTGATGTTGACGAAATATGAAATGTTGAAGGAAGGTGTAATGTTGATAGAAGGTGTAATGTTGAGTTTGAGACAAAAACCAAGACATCACAGCACTCAGGACATTTCCAAACGTGCTCTTCAACCGCCTGCGAAGGGTCCCAATACTAAAGGTAACAGCTGTAGTCTGATTGTAAACATCATTGTAATGTTGATGGTCGATTAAATGTTGATGGAAGATTAAATGTTGATGGAAGATGACATTTTACAGGAGATTAAATGGTGGTAGAAGGTCAAATGCTAATTGAAAGTGAAATATTGATAAAAGGTAAATGTTGATGGAAAGTGAAATGTTGATGGAAAGTGAAATGTTGATGAAAAGCTAAATGTTGATGGAAAGTAAAATGCTGCTAAAAGGTGGAATGTTGATGGAAAGTGAAATGTTGATGGAAAATGAAATGTTGATGGAAAGTGAAATGTTGATAAAAAGGTGAAATGTTGATAGAAAGTGAAATGTAACGTAAAGTGAAATGTTAATTGGGAAAAAGTAATGTTGATTTAAGTCCTAAACAATCTAATTTATACTTATATTTCTTCATGACTACACTCTTGATTATTTCCTTCATCCAGTTTTAGATCTTCTGTCTTCACGTATTACAGGTAGGTTAAGGCATATACTGCCATCGCTGTTCCAAATGTTAGGCCGTTACAAATTGGAGTCCATGACATAATGACGTGAAGCGGCCAGATTCCATCCTCGTTAACATTCCATCCCTGATATTACTTAAAATTATCCAGTACATATTTAAACAGTAAAGAATAATCATGAACTCAGTTAAAGGAGACTATTTTAACAAGATAAGATGTAAAGAATCATCTTGACCTCAGTGAAAGGAGACTATTTCATCATGTGGGAGTAAAGAATCATCTTGAACTCAGGGAAAGGAGACTTTTTCATCATGTGGGAGTAAAGAATCATCTTGAACTCAGTGAAAGGAGACAACTTCATCATGTGGGAGTAAAGAATCATCTTGAACTCAGTGACAGGAGACTATTTGAACAATCAGAAAAGTAAAGAACCTACTAAGGGCACACCAAGATGTACATCTTCACGCTCAGTGGATACATCAACCCATTGTCGAAATGAATGAAGTCATGACCACGAACATAACTTCAGACCCGAGAACCTCAGCTCATTAATCTCAGGTAGTAGCATGAAACTGAATATCTCAATGTGTACATTTTGTTTTGGCTGAATCATTTTGTACATAAATATTTGAATGCCTTGAAGAAATATAAAACTGAAATATCTCGATTTGTACATTTTCTTTTAGCTTAGTCATAGCGTAAATAAATATTAGAATGTCTTCTAGAAATATAACACTGAAATATCTTAATTTGTACATTTTATTTTAGTTTGGTCATTGTGTAAATAAATATTAGAATGTCTTAAAGAAATATAAAACTGAAATATCTCAATTTGTACATTTTATTTTAAGTTAGTCCTTGTGTAAATAAATATTTGAATGCCTTGAAAAAATATAAAACTGAAATATCTCAATTTTCACATTTCCTTTTAGCTTAGTCATAGCATAAATACATATTAGAATGTCATCTAGAAATATAACACTGTGAGGTTTATTTATTAGGGTTTACATAGAATGTAACACCCACTTAAGAGGAATCTAATTATCTGAGGAATATTATCAGGGTATGCCCAAAGGGGATGGGTTCCTATCCTCTATCCAGATTACCTTCTAGAAGATAATTTTATGGCCCGTTCCCCAACGTGAAGATCCTAAAGATGTGTTCAGATCTACACGAATTAATGTAAAATATATAAATATGTAAGTTTAGGCTTCTTGGGAAGGTGTGGAGACCAAAATTGGATGCCCTTTTCTATCACTGGGGAAAAGGTGCTAGTGTGCAGGTGTCCGCCCTCATGTGGTCTAACTTAGTGGTATCGTCTGTGATGTATACACTTATACAAGTATGTGATGGACTAGACCAGTAATATCATGACAGAACATTCACAGTATAAACAGGACATACAGTGACATCACATAATATTTGTGTTTACAAACAATCTGTAAGAATCAACCAACAAATGGTCTTGTAACATAAGTGTAATAAATCAAAAGTAAGACAAAAAAATATATTTTCACATAGAGTACATCTGTGAAGAAAAATTGCATATATGTTCACATGAACTGTCTGCTGGGGTGAAGGCATAATTGTGAAAAAAACCAATTGCATCATTCAATATACACCACAGCTAGATATATGCATCATAAGTAACCAGTACATAATTAAAAGGATATTATGTCTTGTGCAGCTGATATCAGCCGGTAGGTACTTTGGTGTATCTGGAATTCTTCCTTGGAACCAGTTTTCTATCAAAGGGTCATCTCTAATGTGAGTGAGGTATATTCAAGTTCTTCTGTCAGGATCTATCATCAGGAATTCTCACTGGGTTCATGGATTACATGGGTTAGATCTTCGAAGGATGGGAGTGGTGGATGATGCAAGGAAATGGGCTAAAATTTGGGCTGGCAAAAGATGGACATGACATACGATTTTACTGCCCTCAGCAACCAAGTCCGCATCTTCAAAACAGTCGACTTCCAGTTACACCGCCCATCTGACGGTCCAAACAAAATATAACTTCATTAGCATTTTCTAACATTTATATATCAGTAAAGCATGAAACAGGTCAAGAAAAAAAAACAATCAAGGAAAATAAGAGAATAAGAAAATAAGAGGGGGGAAAATGTGAATACTCAATGGTGAGATCACCTCCCTCTTATCTGTATAGACGGCATTCAATCCATCATCTCATGCTATAAGGTCCTGATGAGATCAACTCTTGGTGCAACCAAACGAATAAAATCAGGTAGTCATAATTTGAAGACCAGGGAGTCTGGTTGTGACCAGGTTATCCGGTTGTGTCAAACAAAGTAAGTTGATTCAAAGTCATCAAGGATGTAACTGACATATTGGGATGGAGGTAGGTTGTGGTAGAGGCATGTTGTGATTGAGATAAAGGTATATGTGATGAAGGTTGGTTGAGATAAATGCATACTATGGTAGATGCATGGGAAAGGTGCATGTAGTGACACTTCCTAGTAAGTCAGACATAGGTTGAGACTGTTGCTTGATAAGACAGGGTGTGTTGAGATGGATGTAAGTGGAGTTAATGGTCAACCTTGTAACATCGTCATCATCACTGTCATCATCATTTTGAATGTATGTAAGCTTGTCTTTCCTTCCTCTGGGTTAGGTTTAGATCTCAAGTGCCTATCATCATTATCATCATGTATTGATATAACTGCCTTTTTATATCAGAGGGAAAGATTATAGCTTTTCCTCTCACAACAAGGTAATCTTCCTTAACCATCAGCCATTTTACAACAATCACAAATAAGAATATATTTATCTCCTGAGTTTATGTGAGTGCCTTTATAAAAATTATGTATTTAGCATAAGCACTGATTTAAACAAAACAGGCATGGTCATTCCCCGCGGTCTCTTCTAAGCAGAGGGCTGGAGAACGACATTGTTAAACCACCCAAGATTGCAGGTTATCTCGTGCACATAGTTAGACATGGACTGCTTCATAATCATATTTCAGAACATAAATGGCATGCCCTTGAAACCGTAAGAACCACCTAATCATCATGTGAATGTATGTAAGGTTGTTGGTGTGTGCAACGTCCGACTAACATTTGGGTATATAGTGCCCCCTCTTATTAATGAGCATTTATTCTCAGAACAAAACATGACAATTTCCCAAAACATATTCAGTTGAAAAATTGTGAATAAAAGAATCACAAGATATATACATCCCTACAGGTGTGAGTCAGTGTACATGGTTTTAAAGCGATAGACTTTAAGCTACATTTCCTCTGTAAAAGCATCAATGTCTAACAAGTACATTTGAAAAGTACATTATTCATATATTGAGAAAAGTAGTTATATACATATTGTAACATAATATAAGGGAATATTCTTCATTAGCATGTTGTAACAAAATATAAAGAAATCTTCTTTAGTCGCCTATGTAACAGACTATAAAGAAATATTCTTTAGTAGCACATGGTAACAAAATATAAAGAACTATTCTTTAGCCGCATAAGTAAAAGAATATAAAGAAATATTCTTTTGCGCATATTGTAAAAGAATTAAGAAAATATTCTTTAGTAGTAGATTGCAACAGAATGTCTAGCTGAAGGTTCTAACCAGGCAAGTGCAGTAAACAGAAAAATATGGCGCTTGCCTTCATTCCCACAAGAACGAAAAATTAGACTATGATCATTTGTAAACATTTTAAACATTACATCGACATTATTATAAATATAAACATCGTATTACCTTAACTTCAAGGATTGATTCACCACAGAATGAAAGCTTTGCTTGCCCGAGGAACTAGAACGCTGCTTTGCTTTGTTTCAATGCACCAGGTGGTGAACAACTTGACGTTTAAGCTAGAACTAACAATCATTCCCCCCCCCCCCCCACATTATGCGCAGAGGGGTCTGGCTGGCTGTTTCGCTGGCTTTAGCCAATCGCTCTCAT
>JACEFZ010004291.1:0-10030 GCA_014155875.1 Cepaea nemoralis
AAAAGGGGGAAAAAAATTTTAATTTGGGGGGGAAGGAAAATTAAAAAAACAGACGGACGCGAGACTCAATTACTTGCAAACATTTGTAGGGAACTTAAATCAATGTACGAGTGTATAGGCGTTTAGAGTGATGAACGGAGTGACGGTCAGAAAGGACGGGAAGTAGGTGGACAGAGAGATAGAGGGACAGACAGATTGAGAATCACATAGTGGTAGACGGGTAGAATAAAAAGATCCGTAGACAGCTGGGCCGTGAGAATCGTAGACAGACAGACGGACTGACTAAATAAATTAAAGAAGATGGAGAGGCAGAAAGACAGACGGTTGGATGGGCAGATAGGTAAGCAGACAATTATACTGACAGACAGACAAGCAGACTTGCAGAAATACAGACATACTTACAGAGACTCAGACAGATTGAAAAACAAACAGGCAGACATGCTTACAGAAAGACAGACAGACTTACAGAAATACAGTCGTATAGAAAGACAGACAACGACAGACTTACAGACAGACTGAACAAGAATAACGAACGATCAGGCATTATTTGCTATGCCTGTAGGATTTTATTTCACTGAAAACATGCCATCAGCTTGTTAGAGGAATTTCTTTCTTTGAAATGAGAATTTTCCGGTTGAGCATAAGGCGGGGATATTTTTAACAGGGGAAAAATATAGATGGATTAGGAAGACATGAGAAAATAGGGAGAATCATACAAGAATAGAGATAATCAGTTAGGCTGATACTGTCGTTGGCAATAGACAGACAAACTGACAGATAGAAGGCAGACAGACGAACTGACTGACACAGGGAAGATAGACAGAAGAAATATAGAAAGACAGAAGACAGACAGACAGACAGTCGGACCGAAGGACGGAAAGATGGAGCGGACGGACGGATAGATGGACTGACAGACGGACGGGTCGATGGGCCGATCGATCGACCACCGGCAGACCGATCTATAGCCCGACCACTACTATATTATATATTATATATATTATGAGAGCGAGAGAGAGAGAGAGATTGATAGAGAGAGAGAGAGAGAGAGAGAGAGAGAGAGAGAGAGAGAGAGAGAGAGAGAGAGAGAGAGAGAGAGAGAGAGAGAGTATTGTACTAGGTCAGAATGGCCGAAAGGAAAAGAACACGGGTGAGGATGCCGAGGTAAGGGGTTCAACTCCTACACCGGGCACCTGGACTAAAAAGTTGACCTATCGTCCTTGGAGACGTTAATTACAAGTACCTCTGAAGTCGTAGTGGGTTCGCCTCATGGCGAGGGACACTTGTAATAGGTAAAGGCTAATCCACACGCAAAGTTCAGTCCAGTGCTACTGGGATTATGTGTGTGGACTACGCTTGAGTTCAAAGAGAGTTTGCGCTCCGACACCCCCCCCCCCCCCCCCCCCCAATAAATATAGAAAAGGTAGGGGCGAGGAAAGCTAAAAAGGCTAATCAACTTTATGGTTGTTGAGTGTTGGGCACCTAGCCCGTTCTGGAAAGTAATCTTCTTGTGTCTAGCTGCTCGTATACTCTCTCTCTCTCTCTCTCTCTCTCTCTCTCTCTCTCTCTCTCTCTCTCTCTCTCTCTCTCTCTTCTCTCTCTCTCTCTCTCTCTCTCTCTCTCTCACCCACCCACCCACCCATACATACACTAATATTACTAGTAGTAATAGTTGCAGTCGTAGTGGTAGCAGTAGTAGTAGCAGCAGCGACAGCAGCATCAGCAGTAGTAGTAGTAGTGATGGTGATAGTAGGGAAAGTTGTTGTTGTGTTTATTGTAGTTGGAGCAGCAGTATTAGCAGAAATACTAATAGTAGTAGTAGTAGTAGTAGTAGTAGTAGTAGTAGTAGTAGTAGTAGTAGTAGTAGTAGTAGTAGTAGTTGTTGTTGTAGTAGTAGTAGCCCCGGGAAGGTTAACCCGGTCAACAAATGCCCGCAGGAGTCGGATGTGTCTGCCTATCGGCGCAAGAACGCAGCACTGCCGTAAACAGGCACAACGCAATCACGTCCGAAAAAAAAAAACACTCCGGATGAACGCAGCAGCAGAAGAAAAAGAAGAAGAAGAAGAAGTAGTAGTAGTAGTAGTAGTAGTAGTAGTAGTAGTAGTAGTAGTAGTAGTAGTAGTAGTAGTAGGAGGAGGAGGAGGAGGAGGAGGAGGAGTATTCGTTGTTCTTGTTTTAGCACCAGCAGTAGTAGTAGTAGTAGTAGTAGTAGTAGTAGTAGTAGTAGTAGTAGTAGTAGTAGTGGTAGTGGTAGTAGTAGTAGTAGTAGTAGTAGTAGTAGTAGTAGTAGTAGTAGTAGCAGCAGCAGCAGCAGCAGTAGTAGTAGTAATGTTGGTTGTAGTAGCAGCAGCAGTAGTAGTAGTAGTAGTAGTAGTAGTAGTAGTAGTAGTAGTAGTAGTAGTAGTAGTAATAGTAGTAAAGTAATATTATTATTATTATTATTATTAGTAGTAGTAGTAGTAGTAGTAGTAGTAGTAGTAGTAGTAGTAGTAGTAGTAGTAGTAGTAGTAGTAGTAGTAGTAGTAGTAGTCGTCGTCGTCGTCGTCGTCGTAGTAGTAGTAGTAGTAGTAGTAGTAGTAGTAGTAGTAGTAGTAGTAGTAGTAGTAGTTTGTTATTATTGTTGTTGTTGTAGCAGCAGCAGCAGCAGTTGCAGCAGCTGCACCAGTAGTAGTAATAATGTTGGTTGTAGTGGTAGTAGTAGTAGTAGTAGTAGTAGTAGTAGTAGTAGTAGTAGTAGTAGTAGTAGTAGTAGTAGTAGTAGTAGTAGTAGTAGTAGTAACAGTAATAGTGGTAGTTGTAGTTGTAGTATAGAAGAAGTAATAATAATAATACTAGTAGTAGTAGTAGTAGTAGTAGTAGTAGTAGTAGTAGTAGTAGTAACAGTAATGGCAGTAGTAGTAGTAGTAGTAGTAGTAGTAGTAGTAGTAGTAGTAGTAGTAGTAGTAGTAGTAGTAGTAGTAACAGTAATAATGATTGTTGTAGTTGTAGTATAGAAGCAATAATAATAATAATACTAGTGGTTGTATTAGTAGTAATAGTAGTAGTAGTAGTAGTAGTAGTAGTAGTGGTAGTGGTGGTGGTAGTGGTGGTGGTGGTGGTGGTGGTGGTAATAATAGTAGTTGTAGTAGTAGTGTCAGTAGTAGAAGTGGTGGTGGTGATGGTGGTAGTGGCGGTAGTAGTACTTATTTTGGTAGTAGTAGTAGTAGTGGTATTAGTAGTAATAGCAGCAGCAGTAGTAGTAGTAGCAGCAGCAGTAGTAGCAATGGTGGTTGCAGTATGGTGGTGGTAGTAGTTGTAATAGTACTAGTAGTAGTAGATGTATTTGCTTTTCTTGTTCTGTTGGCTTAGTTGATGTTATAATAGCAATGGCAATATGAAAAGGCTGAAAGTAAAAATAACACCGCATAATAACAATAATATAATAAATTGCAATAAAGAGAAGAATCAGAGAGAAAGACAGAGAGAGACAACAGATAGAGACAGACAGAGAGAGAGAGAGAGAGAGAGAGAGAGAGAGAGAGAGAGAGAGGGGGAGGGAGAGATAGAGAGAGGGAGAGGGAGAGATAGAGACAGAGACGGAGAGAGAGAGAGACAGAGAGAGACAGAGAGGGAGAGAGAGAGGGATAGATGGACGAATCACTCACATACAAACATAAAGTGAGGGAGTGAATAATGACACTCTCTGGATAAACAGAACCATCCCATTCAAATAAGCCAACATTATACCAGTCAGGGAGAGGAACGGCGCTTGAACTCAGGACTTGAATACAATCACAGCGGCCTTGGACACGGTGGAGTTTTCCCATAGGACCAGGCTATCTGTGATAGGCCGCTAGAAGGGTGACGTGTCCCGGAGTGTCTGCCTGAGAGAGGAAGCCATGAATGACAGAAATCATTTATTTTACAATGTTAAAAGAAGGAATAACGTGAGGACAACAGGGCAGTGATGAAATTCCTTTCTGTTGGAACAGGGTGGCGGAAGGAGAGATTTGGGTCTTATCGTTGACGGGAGAATGGAGAAGTGGTGATGCGGTTTGTTCTCATGTAAGTGGAATCGTCATCAGTTGTAGCCTGCCAACAGGCGTAGGAGTTAATGTCTGTCTACAGATGGCGGTAGACAAACAGACAAACATACAGACAGACAGAGGGATAAGCGGAAGGACATATAAATACGAGGGCGAGTCAATAAGTAATTCAAACAGTTCTGTGAGATGGCAGGTAAATGTAGTTGTTGTTTTCTACAGGTGTCATTTGGTGACAGCAACATCGAACTTTATATTCCCGTTCGTCAGGTGGCAATAGGTGTCTCATGCGCATGTGCAGCGCATAAACAAAATGGCGACTGTATTTACGGAGTCTACAACCAAAGAGCAACGTGCTGTTGAGCGTTTTTTTTTTTTAAGGGCAAAAAGATTGCCTGCAAAGGACATTCATAAGCAAATGCTTCCTGTTTATATTGACTACCAGCTCGAATCAAAGCGTACTTCAGTGCAATGGAAACATCCTTCTTCGCCTTGTGTCCAAAAATTCAAGGTTATGCCATCAGATGGGAAGGTTATGCGGACAGTGTTCTAGGATTGTCAAGGAGTGCTTGTAACCAATTTCAAGAAGAAAGGAGACAATGTGAATTCTGAATCGTACTGTGAAGTTCTATCGATGCTTCATGATGCAATTCGAAGGAAACGTCCAGGACTGCTGACTAGAGGCGTATTGCTTCTTCATGACAATGCCAGACTACATACGGCTCGATTAACTCAGGAGAAAATTAACCAACTAAGGTGGCAAGTTCCGGAACATCCTGCTTACAGCCCCGACTTAGCCCCTAGCGATTTCCACCTCTTTTAGTTTACTGAAAACCCACCTTGGCGGGAGACATTTCGCGAATGACGCCGAAGTTGAATGTGAATGTGAAAACGTGGTTTAGAAAACAGAGCACACAGTTCTATGCAGCCGGTTTGGGAGGAATGATAAAACGATGGGACAAGTGCATCAATGTTGGCGGAAATTATGTTGAGAAATAAAGGGACAATGCATGTATTAAAATAAACTTGTTTCAAGTTGTTATCATAGTTAGTTATTTTTTTTCTACAGCCATTTGTGACTTACTTATTGACTTCCCTTTGTAGATAAACAAATAAACAAACAGACGGGCAGACAAACAGAGGAAAAGATGGAGGGACAGACAGACGGATAAACAAAAAAACCGACAAATAGAGGTACAGACGGAGGGGCAAACAGACAGACAGATAGATAAGCAGACGGATAAACAAACATACAAACAGATAAATAAACAAACCGACAGACAAACGGTGGGGCGGACAGACAGATAAATAACCAGACATACAGATAAACAAGCAAAGAGACACAGACAGACGAACAAACAGATAGACAGACAGAGGAACAGACAGACAGAAAGGCGGACAGATAAAATCAATGACTGTTAAAACTCCCTGCTCACACATCGATGAGAAAGTGCGTCACTGATGTTCACTGATTGATTTGGTGCCACCGATGAACGACTCTGGCCATAGATTCCCGGCCTGCAGTACTACTTCCATTCTCTACTCGCTTTGTACGTCGTCCCCCCATCTGCCAGTCTCTGGTAATTACTCATTGTTACGAGTCTCTGTCTCTCTTTCCATTGCCAGTGCCTGTATACCCCCCCCCCCCCCCACAACTATCTGGAACTATCATCTCTCATGATGTACCAGATTTGCAGATATCAAAGTTGTACCTAATTTAAGCTGTCAGTATTCTACCTGATCTGACACATGATAGTAATACCTGATTTGAATCATGGCAGTGTTGTACCTAATTTGACAGATGACAGTTTTGAACCTGATTTAATACATCGCAGTATTGTACTTGATCTCACAGATGACAGTATTGTACCTGATCTGACAGATGACAGTATTGTACCTGATTTGACAGATGACAGTATTGTACCTGATTTGACAGATGACAGTATTGTACCTGATTTGACAGATGACAGTATTGTACCTGATTTGACAGATGACAGTATTGTACCTGATTTGACAGATGATAATATTGTACCTGATTTGACAGATGATAATATTGCACATGATTTAACAGATGACAGTTTTGTGTCTGATATGACAAATGGCAGTATTGTACCTGATTTGACAGATGACAATATTGTACCTGATTTGACAGATGATAATATTGTACCTGATTTGACAGATGATAATATTGTACCTGATTTGACAGATGATAATATTGTACCTGATTTGACAGATGATAATATTGTACCTGATTTGACAGATGACAGTATTGCACATGATTTAACGGATGACAGTTTTGTATCTGATTTGACAAATGGCAGCATTGTACCTAATTTGACAGACGACAGTATTGTATTTTATTTGCAGCTCTCAGTAATTTATATGATGTGTACTTAATATTCAGCTCTCAGTACTGTAGCTGACTTCCAGAGTGGTATAATATAATTAACATTGAATATTGCTGTCGTGAAGAAGCTGTGATGTTATATTCCATGACAAGTCAATTCAACGCGCATAGTTTGAACGTCTTTATGTTGAGTACTTTATTGAATATTACTGTCGTGAATAAGCTGTGATGATATATGCCATGGAAAATAAACTAAACACTTATAGCTTGAGTGTCTTCTGGTGGTGTAGCTTATTGACTATTACTGTCGTGAATATGCTGTGAATAAATATGAAAAGTAAACTCAACATGTATAGTTTGAGTACCTTTTGTAATTAAGTTACTTTAAAATTGCAGTCGTGAACAGGCTGTGATGTTATATTCCATGACAAGTAAAATCTACATGTATAGTTTAAGTATCTTCTTGTTAGTTAGTCGCAGTTCCAACTTCTTGGCAAATGATCATCCCATAATGCCCCATTCCTGTGCCAGTGAATATCACATAAAATACTGCTTACTGCTCCATATGAAAAGTGAACAGACAGGAGTCTAGACAAACCAACAGCTTGCATAGGTATTACATGCATAAGGCCGCAGCCAGAATGCCAACTCAAATGTCCGCCACGAGAAATAGAGCTCATTGTCGGTGGAAGCGGTAGTCACTAGAAAACCAGTATCTTCTTGTAGTGTAGTCTATCTTCTTGAAAGTATTAACAGAGGGTAAGTTATTGCTTTATTTCTTCATCTACATATAGGTTGAGGCAATGTTGGAAACATACAACTATAAACGATCTATGGCCAATTTTATTGTTTGTTTTATGTTTTTGTTTTTATTTGTTGAGAAAACAGATAGCAGATTGTTTTCCAGGAATATGACATGTGCCCCCCGGCAAGGTACTGGATGATTGCATTATGGACCAGTCATTCTGGGATAGGCAGCGAAAGCTTTACATCAATAAAGAAACATGCACGACACACAAATGAAGAGGAGGAGGCGCGACCAACAACCTGTGAAATATGCTGGGGGGAAAAAAAAGACAAAAATGGAAGGATAATGGCTGAAATGGACATGTGCTAGGAATGTGCAGCTGATTGTTAATAAGCAGCGAAAGATGAATGACATATTTTTTTTATTCATGGAGAAATACAAAGTATGGGAAGGGGAGGGAAGGGGTTTACGGTGGGCTGTACTCCATAAACGAGAGGAAAGTAGAGGGTTAGGCGAGGAGGAATTAACCGGGTGGTTTCTCTGCACTCTATGACGTCAGAAAATGTTGAATTGTGAGACTTAGAGGTTGCGTTTACGCTGTAGTCAAAGGATGTTTGTAATGTAATGAATGGTGTAGTCAAATGACTGCTGTAGTCAAATGACAGATGTGGTCATATGACAGCTGTAGCCAAAGAATGGCTGTAGTCAAAGGTTTGCTGTAGTCAAAGGACTGGTGTAGCCAAACGATTGCTTTAGTCAAAAGATTGGTGTACAAAAGGATTGGTATCATAAAAGATTGGTGTACAAAAGGATTGGTATCATGAGTTGATGTAGCCAAACGAATACTGTAGACAAGGGACTAAGGCAGGGCGGGCGGACGGACGGACGGACGGACAGACCGACCGACCGACCGACCGACCGACCGACCGACCGACCGACCGACAAGCCGACGGACGGACGGACGGACGGACGGACGGACGGACGGACGGACGGACGGACAGACAGACAGACAGACATAAGCATAGAAATCAGTTTATCAACACTCTCGCAGAACATAACAGATGACCAAGACGCGCAGAGGATGAAGCTGTTTGTAGAAATAAGAGACAGCTCAGAAAACGAAGCCAAATTTCTGGTCGTCGATTTCATAAGGCGAGTAAATGCATAAATCTGTCTACAGCTCTTTCAGCTTGACAAAGCTCATTACTGCACAGGAATAAAGCGCCGAGAAGACAGATAGAAAATGTTTTGAGCGAGTGAAAAGATGAAGAGAAGAAAGGACGCATAAAATGTGATAATTCTTGCAGAATGTCTGAGGGTATGGGGTGTTTTGTGAGGTACCTTTTTTGTACAATGCCCCAGCAGACGAATGTGCCCATTGGGTATTGTTATTCTTGTTATTTCCTGAACACATCTTGAGACGAGAATAACTGCAGCATGTTGTGACAACTGGAAAGATTTGTGGAAGAAGGGATAGTGAAAAACAGGTAGATATCTCTGTGCCCTTTCTCTGTTCTTTATCCATTACGTTTTCTAGTTGTCACTATGTTTTAAAGTTTACTTGTATAACCCAAAATAATGTTTTGCCTGCGTCTTATTTCTTTAATCAATGCACGGACTTTATTTGTTACTTCAAGGACTGTCTCAATATGAGCTGATTATAAGGAAAACGCCAATGAAATTCATGGGGCATATCAATATTAGCGGTAAAATAGAGAAATTACCATTATGTTGGAAACACTTGGCAAACGACGTCGTGGCATCTAATGCTGTCTTTAGAAAGTTTAAACACCCTGACATTCAATGATAATGTAGAACATACCAATAAAATACCAGATAAGATTGCTAAATCATGATCGCCGTTATCTGCTCCAGACCAGTCACCTAATTAGATGAATGCCCATTTCCAGGGTTCACAACTTGTGTGGCTATGGACTAAGCTGTAGGTAGATGCCAGTGAATGACCAACTCCCACATCTCAACTACGGCATAGTTAGTTAGTTAGTTAGTTAGTTAGTTAAGTTTAGTTAGTTAGTTAGTTAGTTAGTTGGTTGGTTGGTTGGTTGGTTGGTTGGTTGGTTAGTTAGTTAGTCGCGGTTCCATCTTCACGGCAATGGGTCGTCCCCATTATGCTCCGTTCCTGTGCCAGTGAATATCACACAAAATGCCCCTCACTGCCCTACGTGAACAATGGAATAGACAGGAGTATCGGCAAGCCAACAGCCCGCACAGGTACACTGTGCATAATGCCGCCGCCAGAATTCCAACACAAAAGTCCTCCACAAAAAATACAGTTCATTGTCCATGGAAACGGCAGTGACCAGAAAGACTTCATTGACCAGGGTTTTATCCCATATGGCTTGGTCTCTTTCCGCAGGGCGACTGTGATATATTAGATTTTCACAAACGTAACATCACGATTAAATATTTCCAGGACGACAAAAATCGGCGTTCACCCCAACCGATTTATTTGTTCCATAATGGTACGATCCAAGATTTAATATACCCGTTGGGAATGAAAAACATTAACCCGGAAAGGACCGTATAAATAGCAGCGTGCAGAGCGACATGGCCTGTTTGTACATCAGTCAGCATGAGACATAAGAACTGAAGCAGCGGAAGGAGTGAGAGAGGTTCAAAATTCATGAGAAAAGAACATCCTCAGCCTACGAAATCGCTCTGAGAAATTGCATCTCATTCAGATCATGAAACGTGTCGACATGTTGAGGTCATTCTGATAAATAAGGTAAACACCACATTTAATTCAGTTAAATTTTAGTTAGTTGTGAGCCTATTTTCCCAGAAGAGAGTTGGTAAGTAGACTCGGTTGAACATGTGTGGTGAACTAAGAAGTTAATTTAATTGTTATAGTTTATAGGATAAATGATTACCCAAAAAAGAAAAGTTAAATTTAAT
>JACEFZ010004292.1:0-12820 GCA_014155875.1 Cepaea nemoralis
CAAAATTTTTTTTGGGGGGGGAAAAGTCCCTTTGGAATTTTCGTCGCCTGACATGGAAAACACAGGTTGAGAAAAATCGAGCAAGAGCAAGGCAAAGAATGGCAATCATGAAAAAGCTTGCTGGTACAACGTGGGGAGCAGATGAGAAAGTTCTCAAGAAGTTATATACTGGACGGGTGAGGCCAGTACTGGAATATGGCATTGCAGCTTGAGCAACAGCAGCTAAGTCAAACTTTAACAAAATAAGTAGTCCAAAATCAAGGAATGCGAATCATAACTGGAAGCCTGAAGACAACGCCTATTAATGAACTCGAAAAGATCACTTGTTTACAACCAATGCAGGATAGAAGAGATAGCAGAGCCCAGCAACAAGCAGAAAAATTTAGAAGATTGACAGACCACCCTATGTATAAAAGGTTTAGTGGTTTTGGAAAGGGAAGACTGAAGCGTAGCAACTTTGTAGAAACTGCAAAATGAAAGATTAGGGCAGATCCTATACTTAACATATCAACAGTCAAACCCATTTACAATGCAGACAAGTTCCCAGCTTGGAGACAGCAGCAACTGCCTGAGATGATAGAAAACATTCCTGGTATTGAGAAAAAGAACACTCAGCATGAAACCAAAAGAAGAGAAATAACCCTAAACTAAATAAAAGAACATTACCCAAGCAGCAATTGGACCCATGCATATACAGATGGATCAGCCAAAAATTCAATAGAGAATGGAGGAGGAGGAATTCTCCTAAATTTAAAAAATGGAGTGAAAAAAAACACATTCAGTGGCAACTGGAAAGTTTTCAAGTAACTTCAAAGCGGAAGTAGAGGCTCTGAAAACCGCAGCAGAAATGCTCTTGATGGAGGAAAATAAAGAGAAGCAAATAGCTATCTTCACAGATGCAAAGTCAGCTGTCTCAATACTGAAGAGCAATAACAGCACAGAAATAGCTGACCTAAGAGCAGCACTCCATGGTCTATGCCAGAAATCCAAAAAAGTTGTAATACAGTGGATCCCATCACATTGCAGTATACCTGGAAATGAAGAGGCTGGCAAAAGAGGGCGGACGACTACCACAGCCTGACATAGACATAACCTATAATGAGGCAAAGAGGTTGATAAAAAGCACCTATAGAACCAAATGGGAATCAGAGCATCCAGGCCACCAGAAGGATAATGCATATTACAAACTCGACCGAAGAGAACAAGTAGCAATCTTCAGACTCTGCACAGGACATAACAGGCTGAAATACCACTTGTTCAATAAACTAAAGATAGGAGATACCGATGAATGTAATTGTCGAACTGGAAAAATGACAGCAAAACATTTGCTGCAGGATTGCCCAATATATGCAGAACAGAGAAAGATATTTTGGCCCACGCCTGCTTCATTTGAGGACAAGCTCTATGGAGATATCAACAAGCTCAAGTTGACATTTAAAGGTGTATGAAGAAGTATTCAGACTGCCACACTTCATACCACAGGTATGTCGGTTACAAAAGCCTCCCAGAGGCATGAAATGGAATATTGCTTGGATAGCAAATCCATTACGTGGAAAGTCCAAATCAAAAGCTCACTGTGTGGGCTTCATAAAAGGTGGAAAAAGTGTCCTAGTGGCACAAAATGGAATATTGCTCAGAAAGCAAATCCATTGCGCGGAAAGTACGAATCGAAAGCTCACTTTGTGGATGTCATCTGCACACTGCATTCTTCTGGTTTCCGGAAGAACAGCCTATGGTGAACGGAGGGCCCAATATACGGAAGTGAGGCTAAGCAGCCATGTGCAGGACGTGACGATTCCTTGGGTGAGCCCAGTACTAGAGCGCTGTGTGTTGGCTCTGCAATTATGGAAGCCTCCTTGGATGATGGGGAATGCCCATGGTCTGCCCTGCTTTCCCTTGAGGGCTGACCAGGATGTCTTTGGCTGTTTTATATGGGCCAGCTAGGATGGGAGATAACACCACAACAGTGAGAGTCAAACGTCCTAAGAAACCCCCGGGAAGGTTAACCCGGTCAACAAATGCCCGCAGAAGTCAGATATCCGGATGAACGCAGAAGAAGAAGAAGAAACAAACTAAATGTACTGTTGTTAATATGAAAGACGTAAAATATTTCAGGGACATTAATGCTGCTGTGGGTTTGAGTCTTCTTTGGCAGGAGGTCTCTTTATTCTTGGTTGACATAGGCTCTGGTCAAATCACCTTAGATGATGATGGTGTGTCACCTCTACTATCAACATTGTCACAAATATTCACACTACAAAGACAATTATTCCTATTAGAAAATCAAGCTAAATTATGACACAGAGAAATGTGGATATTATTATAAGTGCAGACAAACAAATTTACAAGACAGCACACTTTTCTGATGAACAGTACAAAACAAATTACAATGTATAATCCAAAAACAACAAAAAACAACAAACAAAAATATCAGCTGCTAACAGAATGGAACGTACCTTTGTGTTATTATGAGAGACAGAATCACAAAAGTAGCCCAACCAACCACCTGCTATTGATAATGATAATGGACAAAGTAATAGATAGTACACCTGAATTTCAACAACTCTGGACCACCGAACAAAATGCATACACAAATCACAAACACACAGCTTAACTGCAACGTGTCCGGTCCTAGGGTTGTTGTTGACCTCTTCCAGTTGATTGACTGCACTTCTATAGGCTGCTTGTGATTGAAGTGTATCTTTCTTCAGACGGATCAGGTTACTCAGGTCTCACTACTGCACTTAGTGGGCGCTGGTTTCCATTTTTTCTTTCGATATTTCGGAAGTACTTCTTGTAATGTTGAAAATAAATGTTATTGCAGACACTATAGTGCAGTGCATCCCAAGCTTTTCAAGCAGAGGGTCACATCTACTATTTTCAGTTTTTAAGCAGGCCATAACTTTATGAAATTATAAAAGTCATGCAATATCATTCTTACCTTTCTTAACTTAAATTTTAAATCAGTTTTGAAAATCGCTATTATTGTAATTAATTTACATTTGTAACTGTTCATAACCAGTTACTTAAGTTCAGATACCAATTTATCAATGTCTGGGACACAAATCTGTCATGCCCAAAGTCATAAGTGCAGCTAGGTTACTGTCGGTGAGTCTGGAGTGTTGCTTGTTTTTTATAATGTTCATTGTGGAAAATGACTGATTGAGACCTTGTGTGCCACTTTCTGACAGCGTGGGACACAAGTTGCCCATGGGCCATGGTTTGGGAACCTCTGCTATAGTGCATTCAGTGCATAAACAGGGTCTAGAAAAGTTTAATTATTGAGGCAGATGACTGCCATTTTATATGGTTCATTCTTTCATGGACAACATCACGACGCCACAAACATGATCACGGCCGAGAAGACTTGATGATGTAGTTTGATTTTTGTTGATTCATATCTGCTAACTATCCTTCAGTTCATAAAGTCATGTGTATACAAATATCATTCACTATTGCGATTCAAGATGATTATGCAATTTCAAATTCAAATGAGTGCCATCAGGACGACTGCTCTACTGGCGTAGCTTTGTTCATGTTTCTGAGACGAGAACTCCATGTCTGCCAATAACTCCTTCTTGGCTCATGTTAAGCAGTTAGTAACGACAAAGTTGAAATGACTACAACACCTGCGGTTGTTATCGTGCATTCATACATAGCCACTTGCATTCCATCAAAAATCAATAGACTGTAGTATTATCATCATGGGTGTGGGCACTCTACTCTGTCTTCACACACTGTCGATAACTTAAAGCAAGTTGTACTTACAGTGGTATAAAGTCCTGACATCCTGAACTCTGGACACACATTTGCCGTTGCAATTGATCGGTTGTGCATTGACACAATGTGATGACTGTTAGTAGTTAATAGGACTTTCCATCGCTCTGCTTTGAAATGTAACTTGGTTCATCTTCATTTATTCTACACTGTAGGCTGGTAATCTGGACTTGACTTTCTATCTAGAAAATATAATTTACTTTAAGTTATATGCTGTAGCGGACGAAGTTGGCTCAGTCACATAACCAACCTTGACCTGTCGCTTGCGGGCTGATTAATATTTATTTTCATTCATTATTCAGTCAACTGGTTTTACACAGGCTTTACCAGTGACTTCTTCTTCTTCTTTGTTTGCTTGAAATATGTCTATAACTGCAATGTTGTCGCTTGTATGAATTTAACTGTCTTTTTTAGTTCACACAGTGGTCCATAGAGTTTATCTTCCACTGTCGTCTCTCTAGGCCAGAAGGTTTGCCTAGATATCTTATATTTTGGGCAGTCTTGGAGTATGTGCTCTGCTGTCTGCGATGCCAATCCACATGTGCACATGGCTGTTTCACCAATCTTGAATTGTGTATACACGTGGTTGTGTAATCTTTTGTGTCTTGTTCTGAGGCACAGAATAATGACTTGTTCTGGTCTGTCCATAACCAGGTAGTCATCTTGAGCAGGTTTTGGTGGCTTTCTGACTGATTTGATCATTCTTTTCTTTTGGTGGTATGTAACGGGCACATCAGGCTGTTCTTCTTTGGCTCCTTCCTTAGCCAATTGATCAGCTCTGTCGTTTCCGGGTACTCCACAGTGGGATGGTATCCACTGTATGGTGACCTTATGCTGACTGCTAAGTTCAGAAAGTAGTGTCCTTAGTACTGGCAATTTCCCAGACAGGAGCGCCTCGAGTACTGATTTTGCATCTGTCAATAGCACCACAGGTTGTGTACCATTGCTGGTATTTAGTAATTTCTCTGTTGCTATCTTGATTGCCTCAATTTCAGCATCATAGTTATGACAGTACTTTCCTGTCGGTACTCTGGCTGTGTCCCTAGTATTATTTGGGTATTCTATGTACACTCCCGCTCCTCCATTTCGAACAGCATTTTGTGCTGACCCATCTGTGTAGACTCGGATCCAGAGGTCCTGTGGGTATTCTTCATCAAGGAAGCTGAGAGTGGCTGTTCTGCGCTGCACACTGTTCTGTTCTTCCTTGTCAAATATTCCTCTCACTTTTGTCTGGATTTGTAATGATAGTCTATGTTCATCTTTCCATGGAGTTCGCTCTGGAATAGTTGTCAGGGGGATACCAACTGTGGGCAGATCGGTGGTTTCTCTGCAGAGTCGTTTGGCCTGGTGGATAAAACTACTTCTTTTCAACTGCCCCATAGCTAGGTTTTCAAATCTGTTCTTCATAGGGTGGCCTGGCAAGCTGAGGAACTTTTCTGCTTGTATTAGCGTTTTCGTATCTCTGCGCTCTCTCAGTGCTTGTGTCCTCCCCATCTTCTCTATTTCCACTATAGGGGTTGATCTCATCCCTCCTGTGGTGACTCTGAGTGCTTGATTTTGCACCTTGTCCAGCTCTTGTAGTGTGGTTTTTTTATGCCGAACATCACGCAGTTGACCCGTATTCCAGGTGTGGTCGTATAATCTGTTGATAAACTTTGCTAAGTATTTTCCCACTGGCTCCCCATGTGGTTCCACTTAACTTTCTCAGGATGGCTATTTTCCTTCTGGCTTTTGCTACTGCTTTGTTGATGTGCTTTCTCCATGTCAGCCTGCCATCAATTGTTGATCCAAGGTATGTTGGTTCTTTATCTTCTCTTAGGGGTGTTCCATTTATCTGGATGATCCCTGCTTTTTGTTTTGGAGAGAGGGTAAATAGAGTAGTGCTGCACTTGTCAGTGTTTATGCTGGCACACCATCTATTTGCCCATGCAATAAATGTATCTACAACTCTTTGTAGCAATCTGGTGGCCACTGATGCATGTTCATTTGTACTCCATAGAACCAGGTCATCGGCTTACATTGCCGCTTTAATTCCATGCGGTAGATTAGCAATGAGATTATTGATGAAGATTAGAAAAAGTGTGGGGGACAAGAATCCGCACTGGGGAACACCGTGATGCAGTAGTACTTTCCTGCTCTTGAGTCCATCTATCTGTACTCGGGCTCTTCTGTTGTGCAAGTATGCTTTCACCCATTTGTACAATCTTCCATTGCCTTTGCAGTTTCTCAGTTTCTTCATCAGACCTTCTTTCCAGACTTTGTCAAAGGCTTTCTTCAGATCTATCCATGCCGCAAGCACCAGCTTCTTCTCTTGGAATGCATCCTCAATTTCTTGAGAGAGGTAGGTTGTCTGATCTTCCGTAGAGTAGCACTGCCTAAAGCCACCCTGCTGTGGCACAAGGATGTTTTTACTTTCAATTTACCACTGCAGTCTTTGATTGATGATGCGCTCCAGTGTTTTGCAGAGATAGCTGGTGAGGCTAATTGGTCTGTAGCTAGAGGCAATGGAACTATCTTTCCCTGATTTTAGGAAGGGTTTTCATGATTGCTTCTCTCCAGGCTTGTGGAACACTGCCTAAAGTCCAACTATTATTGAAGATCTGCAACAGCTTTGCTTTGGCCTCTGTTCCTAGGTTCCTGATCATTTCATTGGAGATGCCATCAGCTCGTGGTGACTTTCTCATTTTCAGTTTTGATATGGCTAGCTCCAGTTCATTGATTGTGATGGGTGCCTCCAGAACCCCATGTACTATTTCCTTCTGCCCTGTATGTTGCCGTTTCTCTCGAATCGCTTGTTGTTTCTCTGGACTAATTTTGATATTGTTATCTTGTGCGAATGAGTCCGCAAAATGGTCAGCTGCTTGCTTTCTTGTTAAGATGTTTCCATCTTTATGTAGTGCAATTTTTGAGTTTCTCCCTGTGCCCTGATCGTTAAGTTGTTTTATTAGCTTCCACAATTTCCTTGTGTCTCTTTCAAAGTTCAGAGACTCTGTTTTCTCCTGCCAGCTTTTCCATCTAGCCTGCAGCTTGGCCCTTTGAAATTTGGCTTTTGCGTGCTGGAATTTATTGTGGTGCTCTTGACTGGGTGTGGTCTCTGCTTGCTTTCTACACCCTTCCATATCATTATGCAACTGTTCCAGTTCACCACTCCAGTAGGGTTTATATTGTTTACGGGCTCCTCTTGGTACTGTTTCTCGCGCTGCCTGGAGTATGCATTTCCCTAACTCTTAAACTACTTTATTTATGTCTTTCTCAGTGTTCAGGTTTCTAACCAGTGTGCTGGTGTGATTCTTGTACATTTCCCACTTACAAGCTCATTTTCTACAGTTAGAAAGACTGGTCGATGGTCACTGCCACCAAGTTGTTTCCCAACAATTTGTGTAATGTTCCACTCCAGGTCTGGTGAATGAAAAGCCAAGGCAGGTGTAGTTGTAGTGTGCCATGATCTCGAGTAGAAAGTATGTGGGTCTGATGGCTTGTTACTCAAGATGAATCTATTCTCATCCTGCCAGTCCTCCAGTCTCTCTCTTCTCTGGTCCATGTGATCATAGTCCCAGCTCTGTGAGTGGCTGTTGAAATTGCCACACACAATCATTTTTTCTTTTAATGGTAGTGTGTCCAGTTCTTGTGGTCGGTCACTTGGACAGTAGTAATTGATCAGATGTAGATCTGTATTGCCGTCTTAATGTTTAAGTGTCTGATACTCAGCCCCTTCCATGTAGGCTTCGATTTGGGAAGCAGTGATGTTATGTTTTTTACAAGGGTCAGTATCCTACCTTTTCGCCTGTCCTTTCAGTCAGATCTGTAACACTGGTAGCCTCTGATTTTGAAGGCTGTATTTTCATTGAGGTGAGTTTCTTGCAAGCAACATACTGTTTACTTTTTCTTGATCCAGGATGTTTTCTAATTCTTTTCTTTTTTTTTTGGCTGATTCCCTTCCGCATTCCAGTGCATTATTTTAAGTCTTTGTTTAGTATAGCCAGCTGTTCTATTCTCATGTCCCCTGGCTCCATAGGACATCTGAGAAGGACCTCCAGTAGTTGGGGTTGGGCCCTTTCGAGACAGGGCCCGAAACTGCATCTGCCTGGGGGTCCAAAGCAGGGTGAGCACCATAACATTTAGCATTAGTCGACATTTTATTTTGCGTAAATGCATGGCTCCTGGTTTCTGTGGTGCGCATCCTGGCTGGTTATCTCCAACTTCAGCACCTTTCCTTTGCTAGAGCAGACTGTGGTCTCACTCGAGTTTAGATGTGTACACGCACAAACACGTGTCTCCGCATGCATGTACATGCATACATATCTAGAGCATACTGGTTATTTTTCAGCGTTAGAAACTCGCCATGACCCCTTCTCCTGTTAGTTAAAACAGTTCCGCCATATGAAGGCCAGGAGTTAGACTTTTAGCTGCAGAGGTTATGTATTCACTAGCCATTGGGGTATTTAAGCAATGTTGGGCGCTCACTCCAACACTGTGCCTCGGCTACATACAGCAACATTTGAAACCTACCAGTGACTATTATTCATTATTTCTTGTCTATGCCATCTGAACTTGTGAGTTTATTTCATCACCATCTCTTTTCGTTAACTTTTTTTCAGAGCTCTAATCAGAACATGGCAACCGTGAGCCCTGATGACTATCCACTCAGGGAGGACCATAAAGACACCAATACCAGACTTCCAGTAATAGAATCAGTTACCCTTAATGGATTCATTACCATGTGTCTATATGATACTGCTCTACAATTTGATGCAATTGTAGCAACATCACTAGTGAACCCTGATCAAGTCACTGATGAAATAATTAATATCCAGGGGCCTGTAAAAGGCTCAGTCCCATTGTCATTACCAGTGGCAAAGGTAAAAATAATTTCACATTATGTGACTGGTGAAATAAGAGCAGCGGTCCTAGATGACCCAATCTACCCTGTGATGTTGGGATGTCGCTATATCTTTTTAGGAGATCATGTACAGCCTATGATAGTCTCAGCAATGACAACTAGACAGCAAGCTAGGAAAGCCCCAGCGTTAACAACTCCGACAAACTCTCAACGAGAGGAACTGAAACAAGCCCAGGCAGCAGACAGCACCTTAGCGGATTGTTTTGATAAACTGCCTGAAGCACATTCACCTCCTTGTAAAGGTGAAATGTACATGAAGAATGGACTTCTTCATAGAAGGGCAGCAAAAGCAGGACAGCTGCATGCACAACTTGTTGTCCCTTCTTGTTATAGAGCTAAAATCCTAGATCTAGGCCATAGTCTACCATTCAGTGGACACATGGGAATCAACACTACTCTTCAAAGGATTTCTACACATTTCTACTGGCCGAGACTGGATGTAGACGTCGTTAGTTATGTCAAGTCATGTTCCCATTGTCAGAGAGAGGGTCCCAAAGCCATGGACAGCACCAGCTAGTTTAGCAGGAAATTCCCATCACTGGCACACCATTTGAAAAAGTAGCTGTGGATATAGTCGGACCTCTCAACAGAACAAAGAGAGAGAACTGCTATATACTTACACTTGTGGACTCTTGCTCAATGTGGGCCGAAGCAGTGCCTATGCCATCAAGCAATTCAAAGGATGTAGCTCAAGCTCTATTTGCCATATTTACTAGGTTAGGATTTCCACTCAAAATTCTAACTGATAATGGATCACAATTCAGAGGGAAGCTAATGGAGGATGTTTTCAGACTTTTCCAATCTCGAACAGATTGACACGTCTCCATATAACCTGATGTCAAATGAGACAGTGGAACAATTTAACAGCATCCTTATTTCCATCTTGAGAAAGTTAGCTAATGAAGAACCAGAGACATGGGATACTTATGTACCTGCAGCATTATTCGCTTATAGGGAGATACCCTATCGCTTAACTTCGATTGTACCTGCAACTTTGTTGTTTAGGCGACCTATCAAGGGACTGCTAGAGGCTTTACTTCGAACATGGACTGATGATCAAGTAGATGAGACAATTGTAACTGCGCCCACCTATGTGGCTGAGTTAAAACAACGTTTTTCATGGATGGAAACTAGCATTAGACAACCATGGAAAGCTCGAAGTAGAACTGCTCGCTTTTACAACAAGCACGCAAAGAACAGAGAGTTAGAGGTGGGAGAGAAAGTGGTGTTACTTCTCCCAACTAGTCAAAACAAGATGCAGATCGTTGGAAAGGGCCCTACGAAGTGATCGAGAAGATTTCTCGCACTAGCTGTAGGATTTCCATCGGATGGAAAACATAAGATTTTTCATTTAAACCGCCTGAGGAAATATAATGAAAGGCCTACCACCGAGACAGCACATCTGATGACTTTGGCTGAGGCTATAGAAGTAGACCATGGAATCACTATGGGTGTAGAATACCCTCTGCAAGCAAAAGAAACTTATGTGGATGTGGACATCAGCCCTGCACTAACCCAGGATCAGCAGCAGCAGATTCAAGATCTTTTAGCTTCTTATGCAGAAATACTTACTGACAAGCCAGGACTTACAGATTTAATAGAGTTTGACATAAAGTTGAATGACCCTACACCTGTCCAAGTCAAAACTTACCCAGTTCCTTATGCCAAAGCAACAGCTTTAAGAAAGAGATCCAGCAAATGCTTTCATCTGGAATCATATCTCCATCTGAGTCACCTTACAGTGCAAGTGTGGTTTTATTGAGAAAACCAAGTGGAGAACATAGATTGTGCATCGATTATCGACAGCTCAATGCTATAACAGAGTTTCAGGCCGAACCTCTGCCTGATCAAAACCAACTCTTCACTATTCTCAGCAGAGCCAAATACTTCACCAGGATTGATCTCAGCAAGGGATACTATCAGATTCCTGTAAAACCAGAAGTTCGTCCATGGTTGGCCTTCAGTACCCCTGATGGTCACTATGAGTTCAACGTTCTTCCTTTTGGCTTGAGTAATGCTCCTAGTGTCTTCATTCGCATGATGAGGAAATTACTCGAACCACTTCACCATACTGCTATAAGCAATTTCATGGATGATATCCTGATTGCTACTGAGACGTTTGAGGAACATAGTAAGGCACTCCACCTTCTTTTCAAACGCCTGAAGGAAACTGGTTTGACAGCACGACCAAAGAAGTGTCAGATAGGATTCCAACAACTGGATTTTCTTGGACATACGATATCTCAAGGATTCATGACTCCTCTTGAAGGCAATATTGAGAAGCTTCAACAAGCACCTTGTCCAAGAACAAAAAAAGATGTTACATCTTTTGTGTCATTATGTGGATGCTATCAGAGATACATCAAAGACTTCAGTTCCTTAACAGCTCCTTTAACTAACCTTACAAGGAAAGAGGAGCCTGAGACAGTCATATGGTCAGCCGAATGTGATGAGGCTTATTCAGCTCTCAAGAAGGCATTAACTGCAGAACCAGTACTTCACCTTCCGGATCTTAAACAACCATTCATTCTTAGGACTGATGCAAGCAACATTGGAATTGGTGCTACACTACTTCAGAGGAAGGAAGATGAGCACTCATTACTATTTCCTGTTGCATATGCTAGTAGGAAATTGAACACAGCAGAGAGAAATTATTCTACCATCGAAAAGGAATGTTTGGCATTGGTTTGGGCTGTGGAAAAATTTCAAGCCTATTTATATGGGAAACACTTTACCAGTGCAGTGTGACCATCAGCCTTTGATGTTTCTGGCAGCTTCAGGGAATTCGAATGCAAGACTGATGAGATGGTCTCTGCTTTTGCAACAATATTCATTCAGATAGAATATATACCTGGAGAATCGAATGTTGGAGCAGACTTCCTCAGTCGACACCCTGTTCCTGATACTGTGACAGAAACAAAGGAGAAAGGAAACCAAGAGGAGGAGGAGATGGACTAAATCGGAAGGTTTCAGAATGCTACAGTTGTCTTAGAGGGGAGCTTTGTGACATTTCTTATGTCCAGCCTTTGATAAATTCGGAAACACAACAAGAATACAGAAAGAAATATGGCTTCAACGTCGTCAAGTACTCAAGAAGGCTGCACCTGTATTTTCCACATGTAACATAAAACCACCATTCCCCCTTATCCTCTGGAAATTGACACACCAGAGTTGTCAACAACATGCACCCCTGCATTCCAAGAACTTCGCTAGCTGACACCTGTGAGCTGAAAGGATAGTCATGCCAGATATATAGCAGCTCAGGAAAAATCTGATTGGCGCAGCCAAAGGAATTGATTGGGTGTATTTAAATGAGACAAAGTTATGGTGGATTTTCATCTAGATTGTTAATTGTAGGGACAGTCAACAAAATTCATTTCTAGGAGCTAGCAGTGTTTTCCTTATGGGATAAAATGTAATTTTTATTGACTGAAGGAGAGGTCTTCTTGGATTAACCCTGGGATATATCTGAAATGCAGAATATTGTCAATATACTCTAAGCAGGATGAGAAAATTGCCTTAATATTACTGAAAGATCGTATCTCCAGTTGTCATTATTTGACTCATCCTATGGCAGAATCCACACCAACATGGTGGACCATTGCATGTATCCTTTGAATTCCCGCTAACTTAAGATGGCCAGACAAACAAAACCCGTCCTGACCGCAGTAGTATTATGATTTTCAAGGACTCTTCTAAATACCTCACTGAAGGGTGTTATATAAAGTGTTACCAAATTCAGTATTTATTGGAATCCCAAATAAATCAGGAGCCTTGAAATGTCATCAACATCGAACAATTAGTATAATGAGTCACATCACGAAGATTTTGCTGTGAATTATCATGCACAGAGTGAGGAAGAAAATGCAACCTGAAATAGGAGAAGAACAATGTGGGTTTGTAGAAGGAAAAGGTACAGTAAATGCTGTGATCAGTAATTGAACATTCTATAGAAGTAAACAAAGATATACATCTTTGCTTCATTGACTACACAAAGGCATTCGATAGAGTAAGACATGTCAAAATGGTAGTGATGCTTGCAGGCCTGCAGATCTACAAATTGATGGGGAAGACACCAGACTTATAAAAACATATTGAAACAGCCCCTAAAAGGGAAAAAATTTGGATAATGAAGTGGGCGAA
>JACEFZ010004293.1:0-72500 GCA_014155875.1 Cepaea nemoralis
TTCTGCAGCTTGTCTTGTTCCAGAAGTATTGGTGTTACCTTTCCTCTGGAGTAAACAAGGCAGACCAAGAAAGGGATCATACTGCAAGGGAAAACACAAGGTCTATAATAAATTGAGCCCAATCTGTGTGCTGTGGAGGTGTCATTATGTCTGCTTTTTAAAGTACACTAACTATCGCCCGCCGCTCTCCGTGGAGAAGATCTTACTGACGCGATTCGTAAGCCCGCTTACCCGCTTTCGAAACACAACTGCGATCGATTTGGCAGCAGACCGCGTTGAGCTGGATTTTAACGAATTGGTATTGGAGTCGGTCGTTCAGTAAGCAATGCAAACTACTGAATATAAACTTGCCAAGACATCAGCAACAGCAGTAAAATGCTGGTGGTGACAGCAATATCCCGAAAACAGGATATGCGGGGAAAAAAAAACAAAAAACTATCGTCTGTCAAAATTGCAATTTGCCAGTGTGTATATTTAAAAACTGGTAGGCTTAGAGCCATATTGTTTAAAATTACGTGGGTCGGTCAGAAAGTAGGACACCATATGTTTGTTTCTCAGCCATAAATAAAGATCATCATCAAGTGCCTTGCTGACCGGCGTGGTCTATCCAGCTTCTTCATATCGTCTGATTTCCAACAACATGTGTCAGTTCGTGTGCTGACTCCCTTCTGTGCCATGACACAAGACTGTCTCTCGATGTCTTCCTTGACATCTCTTTCCAGAAATCTGTACAGTTGTCACAATATGTTCCAGGTTTTTTCTTTTCATAATGGGCCCAAAAAATGAGGACGGTCTCTTTCTGATGTTATAGATAAAGATAGAATGACGAAGAATACAGGACATTGCAGCGAGCAGACTTCGTCAGCAAACACAGAATCAAACCTAGAATTCTGAGATAAATAACAAGATATTATTTTCAAATATTCATTTTCTCTTCATTATTCGCATGTTTTCATCTGTTTATTCTTCACATCTGGTTCGCATGCCTTACTGTAGTCACAGGAGGGTCTTCTCCTTGATTACAGTAAAGCGGTGATTAACCGTCACCGCCCGGACCACAGCTGCGACAGATAACCGAATAGACGGATAACAGAAATCTCTTCAGACATATGTACAATAATGTGATTTCACTGTGGGCTTGGGACGACAATGCAAATAAATCCTTTCACAGTGAATAATACATACATATTGTATTTAGTTTGACAAAACCATCAATTTAAATTTCAATGTAAGAGTAGTGATATACATAAGTATATTGTAACACTATAAACCTACTTTACTTTAAAATAATATGTCATCTTTTTCTGTGTATTTGAGGCTGGAGCTTTTTGCGCGGCGATGTTCCATAACTTACACAGAAGTAGGATATGTGTTGCATTTGCTCCCTCTTGCATTTCAAACCAGTAGATGCACTTTTATAACATTGTTTCCGCTTCTGAGTGGCTAGTTGTTAAGTTTTTAGTTAGAACTGATCCTTAATCGTCATCAGTTTCTTCTTATTCAATGGTTTTCACACTAGAAACAATTGTATCATCGTTCAAAATTTCAAAGCCTCCTTCCATTCTGTCACATTCCAACCAATCTGTTACTTCTTCTGGCGTAATGTTTTCACTGTTTAGTCCTACATTGCCACCGACGATTCGCCACTTCCGCCAGCATACAGTACAGTCACTTTCAGGTTTATACTGTAAAGTGTAAAAGTAATGCGAGGACAATTTTAAAGAAGTATGTTTGTTTGTTGATACTCACTCACATTTTTAGACGATGACGGATAACAGAAACTGACGGTTAAACGGGTGACGATTTATCGAAGTTGTAATGTATATGTTGTGTTTTTGTGTATGTATTTGTTTGCTGATGAAGGCTAGTCGCCGCAACTCATGTATTGTTCGTAATTATGTTCTGTAAAGCTGACTTACTGTTGTTATTTTATGCTGTTTATACATCCTCAGATTTACCGCAATTTCACTAGTTTTAAATAAAGATAGAAACTAGATATTTGGCACACTTCAACTCTGGATTATCTCTTTTGTTTGTGAGGAACTGCACAACGGAAATATATAGGATGACAATTGAATAGACGAAGTGAATCAGGAAGAGAATGGATGATACCAAAACATACTGGAAGAAATGGAAAACGACGGAAAGACACAGTAAGACAACGGAAAAGGCAAAAAGACACGGGAAGTCACAGGAAAACACCGAAACAACGTTAGGTGCTGGAAGAATGAAAGAAAGAAGAAGAAGAAGAAGACACTATAAAACATCAAAGGCAAAGAAGATACTGAAAGGCACTGAAGACACCAAAAGACAAGGGATAACGCTGTAAGACACCGAAGAAGACATGGGAATACAGTAAAACACCGGAAGATACAAGAAAAAAGACGAAGACAAAGGGATGCATAAGCATCCACAGGAAGATACCACAAACTACAGGAAGACAGCGGAAACATAGGAAGACACGTGAAGAAACCTGGAAACACAGGAAGGCACCTGAAGAAAGGAAGGTATGGAAGACACGGGACTTCACTGAAAGACATCGAAGACATAGGAAGACAGTGGAAGACACAGGAAGACACAGAAAGGCTCAGAATGACAAAGAGTTGAGTGAGTTAAGTTGAGAACCGACATCACTGCACAATGAAAAAAAAACACCAGAAAACACAGAAAGAGTCAGAATGACGAAGGAAACATCAAAAGACAAAGGAAGACTCAGAATAACAAAGAAAACACCAGAAGACACAGAAAGACTCAGAAAGACAAAGAACAAACCATAAGACACAAAAAGACTCAAAATGACAAAGAAAACACCAGAAGATACAGAAAGACTCAGAATGACAAAGAAAGCACCAGAAGACACAGAAAGACTCAGAATGACAAAGAAAACACCAGCAGATACACACAGGAGTGGAATTACACACGATAACACAGGAAGAGGAAAATAACCCCATCCACAAACGTTCAGACGGATTCAGCCCCGAAAATATCTTCCATCTGTAGAAAGGAAGTTAATTTAGAGACTCTCCCTCCGACCCGGTAACCGAGTACCGTCTTTACAGTGACTGTGCTAAAGTGCTCACATCCCCCTCATCCCCCTCTCCAAACTCGTAAACAGGCGGGGTGTGTAATACTGGTATTGAAACTTCACGTCTGCAGAAGTGGCCATGTAATGATTACGCACAGCACACAGAGATTGGCCGGTGTAAGGTCTAGGTTCGAATCTTTCCTATGTGGAATTAAGATGTTTCGTCGTCAACAGATTCCAACCCAATACTAAGTGATCATCATTTCACTATCATCAACACCATCATCCTCCTCCTCCTCCTCCTCCTCCTCTCCTCCTCCTCATCATCATCATCATCATCATCATCACATCATCATATCATCATCATCATTAACATCCAGTGCCCTGCCGGCTGGCATTGGCTATCACGCTTCTCCACAATTTGCGATCTCCGACGGCATGGATTAACTCTTGTGTTGACTCCCTTCCATGCCATTCAACAAGACTGTCAAGAATCTTCTCACGCTGTCTTCCTCTATCTCTCTTTCTACAAATCTTTTCGGTTGTCACATGTTCCAATATTGTATTCTCATAATGTGGCCGAAAAATGATGACTGTTTCTTTAATGTTTGTGATAAGCTTTTTTTTCGACTTAGCTTCAAAATGTCCAGTTTGTTCAATCTTACTGTCAAGTTAATTTTCGACATTCTTCTATAAACACCACATATACAGGCTTTTGTCGCGTGTTTACTAATTGTCCATGATAGCAGGTTTATGTTAAAATTGTTTTTATATAATAGATCATAATTTTGTTGTTGTTGTTGCTGTGTTCATATCCTTTACAGGACATCGCTGTCAACATCAGCATCTTTCAGCTGTATGTTGATTTCATGGCAAGATTACTCTCAGTAGTTTGCCATTGCTTTCTGAGCGGACGGCTCATATACCCCGTAAGTTACCGACCCGATTCGAACCACTGCTGATTCTCGCCGTCGTCACGTTACTTACTAGAGTATACGGGATCACAGAGAAAAGTTGCCTAATCTCTAGGCCAGGGAAACCGGCAGATCATAATTTACACAATGCATTATAAGTTTGTATAGAACGTTTTGCGCAAGAAGTCATTGTCCTTGAAAGTTAGAAACAGAGATCTTGCATGTTACATAATAAAAATTTTACCATACGGCTACGAATAATGGACAATTAGTAAACAAGCGAAATAATTACTGGAAGCCTTGGATATGTGGTTTAATAGAAGAATGCTGAAAATTAATTTGACTGCCAAAATTAACAATCTGGACATTTTCAGAGAAGCCGAGTCACAAACATCAGAAAGAAGCAGTCATCGCGTTTAGACTCATGAGAAGATAGAAACAGGAATACGTTGTGACAACCGGAAAGATTGTGGAAAGAGAGATAGGGGAAGACAGTGTGAAAAGATTATTGACGGTCTTGTGTCATGACACGGTAGGGAGTCAGCACACAAATTGATCCATGATGTTGGCGACTGTAATTTGTGGAGAAGGATGATCGCCCGCGCCAGCCGGCAAGGCGCTGGATAATAATGATGCCTCTGCTGCTGATGATGATGATGATGATGATGATAATTATCATGATAATGATAATAATTATGGTGATGATGATGATGGTGGTGCTGATGATGATGGCAATGATAAAGATGATGATGATGACGATGACGATAACGATTACGATGACGATGATGTTGATTATAATGATGATAATGGTGGTGATGGTGATGGTGATAATGATGATAATAATGATGATGCTGATTTCATGGTGATGATGGTTATGATGATGATGATGATTATGAAGATGACCATTACGATGATGATGAACTTGATGACGATGATGCTGATGATGATGATACATTGCTGGCCTGTGGCCACGGAGTCGACCCCCATACCAATGTATATATAATAACCGCAGCTATGGCTTCCGGGATAGTCAGCCACGCAGTGTCATACCTCCCCGACACACCGTGTCGAGGGTTTGAAACCAGCCGCTAGCGAATTGTCAGCAGATCGCTTTGCGTTGATTTTGGTGACACGAGACGTCGACCGTTCAGAAGGCAATGGCAAACTACTACACTAATTGCCTATTAAACCACAAATAGTCAATAAATGCTATGGTAATGTGGACCGCAACGTCAACCGCAGCATTTAATGAATGTTTGTTCTGCATATAAAATTACAAAATGATTTTGCATGCGATTAATTGGTAATTAATATATTAATGAATAAAATTTATTGAATATTCTCTACTAAGTTGTAAGGAAGGTAAAGGAGGAATCTGATATTGGAGGAACATCCAAGCTCCTTGGTTATGCAGGTGATATAGATATTATAGGAGAAAATGAACAAAAGACATTTGAAATATTGATTCGCTTAAAGGAAAAAGCCCAACATGTGGGGCTGGTTATCAACCAAGATAAGACAGAATATATGTTAATTTCAAGAGAAGGAATGACTAAAACCTCTGGCCACATACAAATAGATAATATGACCATTAAAAGAATGGAAACATACAAATACCTGGGTACAATCTTCAACTGCTCCAACATCATAAGGGAAGAAATACAAACTAGAATCAACTCTGGAAATAAGATATACTATGCACAAAAACATCTACTAAAATCAAATGTACTATCTCGTAACACCAAAATCACAATATACAAAACACTGATCAGACCAGTTGTGCTGTATAGCTCTGAAACCTGGAGTACAACGAAAGGAGACGAAGCCTTGTTACAAACCTTTGAGAACAAAATTTTAAGACGCATCTTTGGACCCATTAGGGATACACAAAGTGGAGAGTGGAAAGAAGAAGCAACAAAGACATGTATGATCTGTTTAAGTCCCCGCTAATCACTGGTATCATGAAGGCTAATAGACTACAATGGCTGAGGCATATAGAAAGAATGGAAGATAATAGGGAAACAAAACTCGCTTACACTCAGTAAATAAACGACCGTAGACCCCGAGGTAGACCAAAGAAGACGGTGGAGAGATAATACATATGCAGACCTAAAAGCACTAGGAATCAACGACTGGCAAGAGAAGGTCCACCAGAAAGACGAAAGGAGACGGATTGTATCTGCAGCAAAGAACCTCAATGGCTCGGAACGCTGAAGAAGAAGAAAGAAGAAGAAGAATATTCTGTACATGACTGTAGCGTCACATCATGAACAGTGTAGGCAACTAACTTTATCCGTAAATAATCAATTACAATTAATTGCATGCAGTCCTCCTATAATTTCACAGCCACACTATTGTGTACCTAAACCCTGCAACTAATGGTGACTTAATTCTCTCGAACTTTCTTCGTCAGCGAAAGAGGTCCACAAGTCACACCTCCTTCTAAACGCCATGAATAACCGAGATGAACTGTACAGAAGAGCAGCGGATGTAGGAAATATCTCAGAGTCGTGACTGAAACTCAGAATAACATTCCTGGAACATGGAACATTAAAACAGCAAAACGGTTTCCATTATTACAAAGACGCCGTTGTTGATATGGTGACTGATTGCGTTGTGCGACTGGTTTTGCTATTGATTGTGTAATTCATTGTGTTGTTGCTTGAGCGACTGACTGTGTTGTTTGTTGTGCTTCTGATTGTGTTTTTGATTGTTTAGTTGATTGTCTTAATAATAATGTTACTGATTGTATTGTTGATTTTGTTACTCATTGTGATCATGAGTGAGTTACTCAATGTGTTGCTGGTTGTATTACGGAATGTATTGTTCATTGTGTTGTTGTGTTACTTATTGTTTACTGATTGTGTTGCTAATTGTGTTACTGATTGTGCTACTGATTGTGTTGCTGATTGTGCTACTGAGATCGTTACTCATTGCTTTGTTGATGTGTAACTGATTGTGTTAGTCATTGGGTTACACATTGTGTTACTGACTGAACCGTAGACAGAACATGGCGAGAGAAACAACGTGCACAAGAGACAGTATTCACCAGAGACGGAATAGCGCAAGAGCAGAAGAGGCGACAGAGACAGTAAAGCATAAAGACAGAAGAGCGCAAGAACTGAAGAGCACCAGAGACAAAAGAGCACAAAGATGGAAGATCACACATACTGAAGAGCAAAAAGACAGAAGAGAGCAAGATACAGACGAGCACACAGACAGGACGAGCACACAGACAGACGTGCACACAGACAGAGGAGCACACAGACAGACGAGCACATAGACAGACGAGCACACAGACAGAGGAGCACACAGACAGAAGAGAACAAAGACAAAAGAGAGCAAAACCAGAAGAGCGCCAGCGACAGAAGGGCACGAAGACATAAGAGCGCATAGACAGAATAACACAAAGACAGAAGAACGCAAAGACAGAAGAGCATAATGACAGAAGGGCACGAAGACAGAAGAAGACAATGACGGAAGATCAAAATGACAGAAGAGTACAATGACAGAAGGACATAATGATAGAAGGACACAAAGATAGAAGCGTACATTGACAAAAGAGCACAATGACAGAAGAGAACAATGACGGAAGAGCACAAACACAGAAGAGAACAATGACAGAAGAGAACAATGACAGAAGAGCACAATGACAGAAGAGAACACTGACAGAAGAGAACAATGACAGAAGAGAACAATGACAGAAGAGAACAATGACGGAAGAGCACAAAGACAGAAGAGAACAATGACAGAAGAGAACAATGACAGAAGAGAACAATGACAGAAGAGAACAATGACAGAAGAGAACTATGACAGAAGAAAACAATAACAGAAGAGCACAATGACAGAAGAGAACAATGACAGAAGAGAACAATGACAGAAGAGAACAATGACAGAAGAGAACAATGACAGAAGAGAACAATGACAGAAGAGAACAATGACAGAAGAGAACAATGACAGAAGAGAACAATGAACAGAAGAGAACAATGACAGAAGAGAACAATGACAGAAGAACACCAGAGACAGATCAGCGCAAAGACAGAAGGGCACAAAGACAGTTGAGTTGAGTTGTTGAGTTGAGTTGAGAACCGACATCACTGCACTCAGGACATGTCCATATGTACTCCGTCCCCTCATTCAAAAGCCAGAGAAGAGTCATACTATTAATCCACCCCATTGCTATCTGATTTAAAGTTCTGCTGATCTTCCCTCTCAGTTTTGAGATTCTTCCAGAACCCCTGTTAATCCCCAGCAATCTCATTCTCTCTACATTTGGTTTCTCAATATGTTTCCCCGCCTTGTCCCACAAGCGCACGACCACCTCCCCCTTGTCCATAGGTAATCTACCACAAAGAGGCCCATTCACTGCCAGCCCCATTCATTCCCCGGCACCCCCGCATGGCTGGCATCAGGCAATGAAAGATGACATCCGCTCAAAGGCCACCGTATTTGATGATACGTCAAGAAAAGCTTAGACAGAACACGGAACTAGAATTATCCGGCGACTAATTTGCCAAATATCTGATCTCTTTTAAATGTAGTGCAGGTTGTACTACCAAGACGACAACAACTTTGTCATCCTACGACTGTTAATATTTTGACAACCTTCGGCTAAAACTCAAGAGTTCTAAATCAGAGCTTTAGCTTATAGTTCTTAGCAAGCCATCTTCCACCTGGTTATTTGTAGGACAGTTTATAGAAGCCAAGGGCCAAAATCAATTATTCCCTTTCTGTAATTAAAAAGAAATAATAATAATAACTCTCCAGGTTACAGGACTTTATGACAGAATCAGTTATCCCGTTATATTAATTTATCAGAACATCAGCTCTCCCTCAATTTCTGTATAACAGAGGTAGGGATTGAATCCCCTACCTCACCATCAGCCGGATCCGTGCTGAAGGAGATACGGACGCAGTTCGTAATCCCGCATACCCGCGCTCGAAACACAGCAGCGGGCGATTTGGCAGCAGACCTCATTGCATTGGTTTTTTTTTTTTTTTTTTTTTTTACGTCCGTATCTCATTCCACTGGATGAACTTCTGTCCACAGATTTGATCCAGATTTATTATATAGCCACAGCTCAGCGGGACATAAAAACGTCAAACACCATTTGTGCACCATATTTTAGCTACAGAGAAAGAGATAAAACGTGTGATATTTATTCCGCTACCAGAGAAAAAACTCGACTTAAAGAAATATTCAGCGAGATTTGGATCAAATTTTATGTGGAAAAGCTGTCGCTTGGAAATAAAATGTCAATGATAATGTGTGCGTCATATTTTGGCTCGGGCAGATAAAACAATAGATATTTCAAACCTCTCAGTTTATGATAAGATCATTACAGTTAACAATTCATCGTTTTAAATATTTGCGTGGAGCAGCTGATGAATGAGACAACACAAGTTGCTAGATGGGTTGACAATACAGTAAAAGATAAACGTACAAAATTAGACTCTCTCAATTGATAATGGACACTCATCATAATCATGTTCTGTGAGTTTTCTCTTACAAACAGATGTACTTCAAAGCAATTGATGAGTGTGTATGAATAAGTCAGATTAATAACACTATCATTATCACCATGTGCCGCGACTGTATACATGGACGGTCTTGGTTCGTTATCTCACACGATCACCAGAGTCGCGGAACCTCTCTGTGTACTTTTCCCGACTATACCACATGACCAAGCCATCCAGTTCTTTATCGCTTTGTCTACCTTTTTGCTCTTTTCCCGTTAAATTTGCCAGTTGTCACTAAATTTTCTTTTTTTCCCTCCCCAAGCAACGCCCCGAAATGCTCCACCGTTACTTATAATTTCTGTAATCTGTTTACGTGTTTAATCTGTTTCCTGAGCGACTGCCCCATTCATGTTTCTGTCCACCCATTGCTTTCTTTGCACTGTCCTCAAAAGTCACATGTTCAATGTCATTAAATGTTTTTCATATTGACTGCGTATTGCCCATGTTTGACACACAAGCAACAGTATAGGTTCTATGTAGCACTTAAACACAATTTCTCTCACAGCATCTGACAGCTTTTTAATTGGTCATTATGTTATTCATCTTGCATATTGAGTTACGAACCGATATCACAGCACTCGGGGCATTCCCATACTTGCTCCGTCTTCATCTTTAACATCAAGCGAAGATTCCCAGTACTAATGGCGCCAGCTGCAATCTTATTATGTGTCCGTTTGGCTTTCCCGCGGAGAATTGAGTGTCGGCCAGATCCTCAGCTCACACCCTGCAGCTCCATTTTCTCCACGCAGATATGGTGTATCTATTATTTCATACTACACACACGATTCTCAAAGGGCCCTGACCACACATGTCTTATCGTACCTCAATACTTTACCAAGAGGTGCGGATCCAGTCAGTTTGTCCGCCTGCTCGTTTCCTAACACACCAGCAAGCTCTAGGAAAATGATCCAACCCATCCTCCCTATCTTAGATTGTTTAGTTGAAGCACGCCACTCTACACGAAGCATCCAACCGATCCTCCCTATCTTAGATTGTTTAGTTGAAGCACGCCACTCTACAAGAAGCATGCTTGTCTTCACCCTAGCCATCATGCTCTGTGTCGTTACATAGGCGACATGTGTGTGATATTTACCTTGCAGACAGCGGTACGCCATCGTTACTATCTGCACCTCCATTCTCTGACGTGGTATCATATGCCATAAATGATGCTGGATGGGCTGAGACGGTGGCATGGAGGAATATCATCAGCAGAGCCCATCCAGAACATCAAAGACCGAGAGCTGTGGAGAGACATGAACGCCTACGCCAGCTGGCAAGGCACTTGGTGATGATTGTAATTGAGGCTTTGGGGTAGTGAACGCATTTTCACAATTCCGACATATCAGGTTCGAATTAATTTCACTAAGCTTGGAAGTGCATCGCTTTGTATTGATTTTTTACAATGGTAAAAGCCCCGGCCGTTAGTCAGGTCTTAGATATAACTGAGCTACCATATGACAGTAGAGTGTAATACCTTCTTTCTGTTAGCGCCGAATGTTGGGTCTTAGTGTGATATGACTGAGCTGCCGTATGACAGTAGATGGTACTACTTGATGTCTGTTAGCTCTGAATGTTGGGCGGCGCTCTCCAAACCCAACACCCCACATTGTGCTAACGGCTTCGGTATTAGGGGCGCATTGGGTTGGTACAAGCCTTGTCCTGGAGCAAGGAAATGCAACCTAAAGACTAAATGTCATGGCAGGACAGACCAGACCCTAAACCTTGGTCAGCAACTGGTCTAGGATCCAAGCTCCGACAGGTAGACGATTAGAGCATTGCTTTTCTGATCCGGCAGCTTCTACAGCTTGTCTAGATCCAGGTGTATTGGTGTTACCTTTTGCATTTGGAGAAAACTGGTCAGGAAGAGAGAGGTGTCATGCTACATAACCAACGCATGGTCTCTACAATTCAGCCCAGGCTTTGTTCTATAGAAAGGTCATGCCTTTGTTTTTTTTTTAAAGCACAATAACTATCGTCTGTCAAGACTGCAAAGTGCCAGTTTTCTATGAGTTCCGGTCGTTCAGAAAGCAAAATCAAACAGCTGAACGTAAAGGTGTTATTTGTCCTACGCTTGTTTAATATGATGTGCAAAATGGTGGAAGTGACCATGTTTTCACATGCACCTACTGTGGGCAAACATTTGCAGCAAGAATTGGCCTTACCAGCCACACTCGCCACCGCCATGGATCGTAGTTATTAAGCCTATTTGAAGCACAATGTACCAAACTATCGTCTGTCAAGACGGAAAGGTGCCAATGCAATGTTTAATATAAATTATGAGACCTATGGTGCTATCTCAATGGTTTAATACGAATTATGTCCGTATTCTATAGTTGTAGGTTCATGTGTATGATAGACATGACCAATGAAGACACTTTTTTTTTTTGGAGTGTCTAGTTGGTCATGCGTCGAAGTACACTTGTTGCTGCAGCGAGGCGCTGTCGCCATTTGGAGGTGACAGGTTTGAATCCCGATCGGTAACTATAGCTGTCAAATTTTATGCTGTCTATTGCCTCCTCTAGTCTCTACTTCTGTCTTCTACTTCTGTCAACACCAAACAATACTACGTTTGTTTATTTATGTAGAAAATGACAAGAACGTAAAATTGCCGAGGAAATGACATGAACGTAAAATTGTCTAGAAAATGACACGAACGAACGTAAAATTGCATAGAAAATGACATGAACGTTAAATTTACCGAGAAAATGACATGAACGTAAATTTGCCAAGAAAATGATATGAACGTAAAATTTCCGAGAAAATAACATGGACGTAAGATTGCCTAGGAACTGACAAACAGCCACTGCTAGTTTCTGCAAACTGACATACAACTAATGTTAGTATTGCAGTGGTCATGTCACACTGAACAGCTATAATTAGATTAATACATTTGTAGATTGCTATAATTGTGGTCGAGTTGAGTCAAGAACCAACATCACGACATTCTGAGACAGAGAAAGAAAAAAATATGTTGTAACAACCAGACATATTTGTGGAAAGAGAGATAGAGGAAAACAGTGTGAGAAACGAAGCCATGCGCATCATTTTGGGCTGCACGAGAGACACCAGCTGTGAAGCAATGAGATACCTCCTTGACTTCCCGACAATGGAACACAGGATCAAGATCTGGAGAGCTCGTGCATACTTAAAAATAAGTGCAGATGAGCAGCACCCTCTGCATGACGCTGTATTCAGAGAAAAGGGTGACAGGCTAAAGAGGGGCAAATCATGGATGGGTCGGGCGGAAGATGTCGACGGACAGGTCTGCAGTCTTACCAGTATCAACCCCGGCAAGGAATGGGTGCCGGTGTCTCCAGCTTTTAAGTGTACCTTCTCCTGCATTATCACACTCGACAGACGGTGCAGAGAGCAGAACCCTGCCGCTGTCAATGCAGAGGTTAACGCGTTCATCTATGATCACTCAGATAGCCCCGAAGTGCTCATCTATACAGATGGATCTGTTGTAAAGCAGCAGAGAAGTGCGTGGGCTTTTACAGCCCGTTCAGCGGGCCGAACCGTTCAAGAATCCAGTGGTGCCCACTCTATGACCACGAGCAGCATGACGATGGAGGTGATGGCAGTTACACAGGCTTTCATATGGCTGGAATCACAGCATTATACCAACGTGTGTGTACTAAGTGATTCAATGAGCATGATTCAGAAGGTCGAAGCTGGATCTGTACGTAGACAGTGGACTGAGTCGCTGCGGAAGTCTGTTGTCCGCAAAGTCACCTTCATCTTCGTCCCGGGACATGCGGGAGTCGAGGGAAATGAACGAGCTGATAAATTGGCTGGCTCTGCAACCCCTGTAGATGGCCAGCCCATGGATCGTGCGGATGTTATTAACGCCCTTAAAGATATGGCGAGAACAGAGGATTTTGACGCCAGTGATTCCACATCGCTCTCCAGGATGAAAGACCTGGGAGTAAGAATCGGCACAGCCAGACGCGAGAGGTACATCGGGAAAACAAAGCGCCTCGTCAACCAACACAGAACTGCCACTATTAGCCACCGGACGCTGATGCATATGCTGGGGGGAGGATCTGAGCACCTATAGACATGTCCGGAGTGCAACGTAGATACCCCAACTGATAACTGATAACTAACTGACAGTGTGAGAAAATTCTTGAGTCTTGTGTCATGGCACAGAAGGGAGTCAAGACATGAGATTATCCATGCTGTTGTAGATCTCAATCTGTAGAGAAACATGATTGCTCACGCCAGCAGGCAAGGCACTGGATGATGATGATGGGTAGAAAAGGAGCGGGTTTATTTATGAAAACTAGGTCGGCATGGCCGAATGGTGGCATGGCAGAATGAATAGAAGCACTCTTTCTTAATCATCCAGTGCGCTGATACCGAAGTGGCAGGTTCAACCCCCTACACTGGTCAATTGGACAAAATTGTTCTCGTAATTTGACTTAAGATATCTGTATACCTAGGTATTGAAGGGTTGAGAGTAAACATGACTGCAGGATTTCTGTATACCTAGATATTGAAGGGTTGAGACTGAACATGACTGTAAGATATCTGTATACTTAGGTTTTGAAAGGTTGAGACTAAACATGACTGTAAGATATCTGCATACTTAGGTTTTGAAAGGTTGAGACTAAACATGACCATAAGATATCTGCATACTTAGGCATTGAAAGTTTGAGACTAAACATGATCGTAGGATATCTGCATACTTAGGTATTGAAGGATTCAGACTAAACATGACCGTAAAATATCTGCATACGTAGGTATTGAAGGATTCAGACTAACCATGACCGTTAGATATCTGCATACTTAGGTACTGAAGGATTCAGACTAAACATGACTGTAAGATATCTGCATACTTAGGTATTGAAAGGTTGAGACTAAACATGACCGTAGGATATCTGCATACTTAGGTATTGAAGGATTCAGACTAAACATGACCGTAAGATATCTGCATACTTAGGTATTGAAGGATTGAGACTAAACATGACAATAAGATATCTGTATACCTAGATACTGAAAAGGCGAGGTTGAACATTTCTGTAAGAAATCTGTACTCCAAGATATTGAGGAGGAGAGAGTAGTCAGGGGATGAGGAATGTCAGCCTACACGAGGGGTCGTCCTTTCTATCTCCTGTATATCTCGGGGATTGACATGACATTCAAGACTGTGCACACGGGTGACGAGGGCTGGTGTAGCTCAGTTCAACTCAACTCAACTCATTTCCGTATTGTAGCTATCAAGCCTTCTACCAAGCACTGTGAAGGTTGTGAGCTCGTTTCTGGACTACGTTTCTCAGACCACAAGTGCAGTGTTTCCTGAGATTATGTTCACGAATTATTTAAATAGCTGTAAAAATGTTAGACATTTGAATGATTAGATTTCACGAATTATTTCAACAGTTGTAAGAATGTTAGACATTTGAATGATTGGATTTTACGAATTATTCCAACAGTTGTAAGAATGTTAGACATTTGAAAGACTGACTTCTCGACATGTTTCCAGCCCACTTTAATAATGTTAGTTATTTCAAATCCTGAGTTCCATGAATCATTCCAACAGTTGTAAGAATGTTAAACATTTCATAGAATGGTGCAATATGCGTTTCCACGAGCTGTACACACGTTAGCCATACAAATTCGCTTCGGTAAATACGTACTGTTTACCGAATATAATTAGTTTGAAGGCACTATAGCGTAAATTATGTTGATTTATTTCTGATCAATATAAGGAAACGAATTCGGAAAGCTCGAATGTGAAGTCAATTAGTAACACAATAATTAACACAATCAGTAACAATCAATCACACAAACAGCAACACAATCAGCAAGACAAATATTTTGTTACACATTTCTGTAATGTTATGTTTGTTTACAGTTCAGGAATGTTATTCCGAGTTTCTCGTATTAATTTCTGAAACATTTTAAACTGTCTGTATTACATTTCCGGTTATATTTAGTGTTATGTGGTCAGCACCTTGTTCCTTAATCCAGCAGATTCACGTCACTGAAATAGATAGTTTAATAAGTCATGATTCGATGTGTGTGTTCATCATCATCATCATCATCATCATCATCATCATCATCATCATCATCATCATCATCATCATCATCATCATCATCATCATCATCATCATCATCATCATCACCATCATCATCACCATCATCATCATCATCATCATCATCATCATCATCATCATCATCATCATCATCATCATCATCATCTTATTCTGCTATTAAAGTCTGCCATGCATGTATTCCGACATGGGTCACAGACAAGATGATTAGCTAGAGGTCTTCACCGATCCCCCAGAGTTTGTCTGCCATAATCCCTCCAGTCTGCCATATTCCCTCTTATAGGACATGCTGTGGGGTTTGCTTGAGTGCCCCACGTTTGCAAGAGGCAGAGTCATTGAGGTCTATCCTGTAGAGGTGGTCTTAGGGCCCACACTATATTTTACGTACATTCTTGTAGCAGTGTTAAGTAGAACATAGTCTGCACATAAATTTTACATGCAATTAATTGTCAGTAATATCAAAAAAAACCAGAATCTTTGTGACGAAGTGGGTAAGCCACCTGCCTCTGTCTCCAAAGGTTTTGAGTTCGATTTCAAACTCCGGATTCTGTTCACGAGTGCAGTTTTCAAGGAGACTCACGGGGGTCGTCGCTGGAGCTACAGAGTTCTACTTTGTGATACACTTTCAGCAGGCCGTCCTGCGGACAGAGACTGAGCAATGTGGGACTAACCCGGTGACCTTTAACCCCCTTTTTAATCAAAAGAAACTGCACAGAAAAGGTGAGCAATGTTTGCTTCGGGCCTACTTCAATATATCATTTGGAATGATGGTTAAGATCACAAGCGTGTCCTTGGCATCCCCTCGTGAAGAGAACTAAACAAACATAAGAGAATAATGAAGTGAAGAAAAGATGTTAGTGCCGGATAGAACACACACTAAAAGAACATGAGTTGGATCAAGAACCGACATCACTCGGGAATTAACATACTCGCTCCATCCTCATCTTTAACAGCCAGCGAAGAGTTCTAATACTAATGGTATCAGCTGAAATATGATTATGTTTCTATCTGACCTTTCCTCGAAGTACAGGTTATTGGCTGGATCCTCAGAAACGCACATTTTGTGTGGTAGAAAGATGCAAGTTTATGAAATAATCTGGGAATAGAAACTATCATTTACTGCCAATATAGTACCTTGTGGTGTATGGCAGAGGGGTCTTTGAGCCCGAGGAATAAAGGCCGCCTGGCTACTGCAGTCGCCGCGAACTGTGCAGGTTAGGATTTTCTTTTTGCCCCCGACAGAAACAAATTCCTACACCTTACCGAGGGATCGAACCCGGGTCTCCCGAACGAGAGTCCGGCGTTCTAGCCACTCGGCCAGCCGCTCCTCTCTGGGAATAGAATACCCATAAAAGCCTTTGTAGGGAATCTACGGGACAATAGAAATAGAACACTAAAAACCACACGGAGAAGAGAAATGGGGACAGAAATGATCATGAGGAGGACATGAACACGATCCACAAGAGTGCTTCGAAGAACCTGATGAATTCAAAGACATCGGATGAAAAATACAAGACAGTTACAGAAGAAGTGCAGAGGCATCGGGCAATTAAAGACGAAGAGTCAAGAAAAGCTTGGATAGAACAAGGAACCAGAATTATCCCGCGACCAATGTGCCAGATATATGGCTCCTTTTAATGCCTCTATAGTTCAGGCTTTACGGCCAAGGAGACAACATCTATGTCACCCAACGACTTAATATTTAGAGAACCATCGGCTAAAGTTCTAAACTATTCTAAATAAGAATTCTAGCTTAGAGTTCTTAGCAAGATATCCTTCGCCTGGTTATTTGGAGAACAAGCACTAAAATCAACCTCCTCCCCCCCCCCCTTTCTGTTAAGTTATAACAAAATTAATTCTCAAAATTACAGTACTTTATAACAGAATTAGTTATCTCCGTTATATTACTTTACAAGAACCCAGTTCTTCCCGATATATTACTTTGTAAGAACATCAGTTATTCGGGTTCTATTACTTTATAACAAACTACATCAGTTCTCACCTTTATAGCCTGTTAGAAATTCAGTTCTGCCCATTCTATTACCCTAGAGAAAATCGTTTCTCACTTTTGTTACCATACACAAACAATCAGTTCTCCATGCTCTATGACTTTATAACGAAATCAGTTCTCCCCGTTCTATAACTTTATATAATAAAATAATGTATCCCATCTTAATTTTTCTTTGTTTTTATAAAAAATTTGTTGCGTATCCCTTACGGGACGTTGCAGTCAACACCAGCATTTTCAGCTGCTGTTGATGTACTAGGCAAGTGTTACGTTCAGTAGTTTGCCATTGCTTTCTGAACGACCGGCCCCTATACCTTTTACGAAAAAACCAGCACCGCCGTATTTCGAACCCGGGTATACGGTCTTACAAACCGCGTTCGCAAGCCCTTTAGCCACAGAGCCCGTATCTTAATTACCTTATAATAAATTGAGATCTCCCCCTTCTATTACATAATTATATAATCAGTTATCTTTCTATTTACAATACAAGAAAATGACTTCCCTCTATTCTACTATCATTTAAGAAAATCAGTTCCCCCATTCTATCAGATTTCCCGTCCTATTTATACTAAAGGCAGTTTTCCGTTTCTACTATATTGTAATAAAATAAGTTCTCCTCGTTCTGTTTATACTAAAATCAGTTCTCGTTCTCGCCGAATGTAAGACGGGCCTGCGTGCCCAATTTGTGAAAAATATTTTGTAAAAAATTAAAATAAAGTTGATTTGATTTGATTTGATTTATAACGTCCTCTAAAAAGTACTGGAGAGTTTTGGTCATAGACCATAACTTTATGAAGGGAAAATCCCAACTGCACCTCCCCGTGGTAGAGGATGGAAACACACCACGGTGTGGCTAACACAGCTCTGGGGACCGAGTATCCACCGGAATAAGTGGACAACTCTGCAGCTGAGCAGAGCAGGGCACTCACTTGTCCTGACAGTCGGAAATGGCTGTCAAAGGCAGAGTTAAAAGACCACCGTGTGAATGTGGAAGGCAAGGGGAAACCACCACATTATCTTCCCAAGATTTCATGGCGACACACATTTCAGAAATAGTGAACGACGTTAATGGCTGTCTTAGGACATCCTCGTCCGGTAGGGACAGTCATGAGCCACAGGTGACACCAGACCGTCATCCAGCTACTGATGGCAAAACTAAAACAAAACATAAATACATTTAGAGTAGGAACGTGGAATGTTAGGACATTAAATGAGCTAGGAAAGTTAAACAATGTTCTAAGAGAAATGGAAAACATGAAAATGAATATACTAGGCATAAGTGAGATGAGATGGAAGGGATCTGGCAAAATTATAACCGACAAACACACAATAATTTATTCTGGAGGGGACACACATGAAAAAGGTGTAGGAATAATATTTGATGAAAATACAGCCAAATCTATGACTGGATTCTGGTGCATTTCAGACAGAGTTATAATGGTCAAAATCAAAGGCAAACCAATAGATATAAATATTATACAAGTATATGCACCAACAACAAACAGTAGTGATGAAGAATTACAAAACATTTTACGATGAAGTTGAAATGGCAATAGCCCAAATTGGATCACAAGAAATAAAAATAATACTGGGGGATTTTAATGCAAAAGTAGGAAAGGGAAAAATAGAGGATATAGTGGGGAATTACGGTTTAGGTACAAGAAATGAAAGAGGAGAGAAACTAATAGAATGGGCAAATATTAATGATATGATAATTGGAAACACATGGTTTAAACACCATAAAAGACGACTATACACATGGATAAGCCCTGATAAGAAAATACGCAACCAAATTGACTACATACTAATTAATAAAAGATTTAGAAATGCTTTAATGAATGTAAAGACAATGCATGGTGCTGACTGTAATAGTGATCATGTACCACTATGTGGACAAATAAAAGTAAGATTAAAGAGAGGGGAAAAAATGGTTAAAATCTTGAGACTTTATAAAGAGGTTCTGAAAGTAGATAAAGAAATTCAAGAACAATACAGAGTGACTGTGAAAAATAGGTACAATGCAATAGCTAAAATACAGAGTATAGATGAACAATGGGAAATGTTAAGGGACTCCATTCATCAAACTAGCAAAGAAATATTACCGGAGAGAAGCCAAAAAGCTAAGAAAAAATGGATGAATGAAGAAATCTTAAGGTTGATGGACAAAAGGAAACAGAATAAAAATGACAAACAAGAGTATGCTAAGATAAATAAAGAAATAAGAGATAAATGTGTGAAGGCAAAAGAATGTTGGTTAAATGAGCAATGCAGAAAAATTGAATTAAATTCCATTAAAGATCAAAAAAGTATGTACAGACAAATCAGCGAGCTCACAGGAAGAAAAATAAGAATAAATACAGGGTGTTTGAAATCAAAAACAGGACAGACTTTATTGGAGGAAGGTGCTATAATGAAGAGGTGGAATGAGTATATAAGAGAATTATATAATGGAGAAAGGGAAGAATTAACAGAAGAAAGTAACTTAGAAGGCCCACCTATTCTAAAAGAAGAAGTCGCTGATGCTATGAAACATATGAAGTAAGGAAAAACAGCTGGGCCAGATGAAATCACAATAGAAGAATTAGAAGTGTTGGGAGAATTTGGAGTAGATATATTAACCAAAATGTTGAATGATATTTACAGTAGTGGATATTTACCCAGTGATATGCTGAAATCTGTATTTATAGCTATACCAAAAAGACCAGGAGCAATTGATTGTGAAAATGTTCGTACAATTAACCTCATAAACCATGTCACTAAGCTTCTACTCAGAATTATAATGAGAAGAACAAGAAAGAAAATAAAAATGGAAATTAGTGAAGAACAGTATGGTTTTATGGAAGGAAAGGGTACAAACAATGCGATATATATATTACGAACACTAATAGAAAGATCAATAGAGAAACAAAGAGACATATATTTATGCTTCATAGATTATACTAAGGCATTTGATAAAGTAAAACATGATGAGCTGATTAAAATGTTGGAAGATATCAACATTGATGGGAAAGATTTAAGAATAATAAAGAATATATACTGGAACCAAGTAGCAGCAATTAAAATGGGAAATAAAGAGGGTAGTTACGAACAGATAAAGCTAGGAGTACGACAGGGGTGTGTCTTGTCACCCGATCTCTTCTCCCTGTATAGCGAAGTAATAATGAGAGAGATCAAAGGAGAAGCCAGGAATACTAATCGGAGGATATAATATAAACAATATACGCTATGCAGATGACACAGTATTGGTAGCGGATAATGCAACAGACCTACAACAATTGTTGGACAGTGTAGTAACAGAGAGTGCACAGAAAGGACTGTCCTTGAATATCAAGAAAACAGTAACAATGGTGATATCAAAGAAAATGGGGACGCCAAAATGTGACATAGAAATAGAAGGTTAAATTCTCAACCAAGTGGATAATTTTAAATACCTAGGGGCACTTATAACATCAGATGGAAGATGTACAAAAGAGATTAAGAGCAGAATAGGGCAGGCAAAGACAGCATTTCAGAAAATGAAGAGTATCTTATGCAATAAGTCGCTATCAATGAATGTAAGAAAGAGAGTACTAAAATGCTATATAGAACCAGTTTTGCAGTATGGCAGCGAATCTTGGAATGTAAATGAACAAATTAGGAAGAACTTAGAAGCAACAGAGATGTGGTTTTTAAGACGAATGTTGCGAATTCCTTGGACTGCCAGAGTAACTAACAACGATTGCCTGAAAGAGGCTAATGAAACTAGAACACTATATACAACAATAAGAAAGAGACAAACATCTTTCTTTGGTCATGTGATGAGAAGAGAGGCTTTGGAGAACATCGTGACAACTGGAAAGATCGAGGGGAAGAGAGGCAGAGGCAGACCAAGAGAAATGATGCTGGACGGACTGAGACGGTGGCATGGAGGAATATCATCAGCAGAGTTGATCCAGAACACCAAAGACCGAGATCTGTGGAGAGCCATGAACGCCTACGCCAGCCGGCACGGCACTTGATCATGATGATGATTTATAACAAAGTCAGTTCTCCCCGTTCTATTTATACTAAAGTCAGTTTTCCTTCTTCTATTGCCTTAAAACACAATCAGTTTCCCTCGCTCTGTTTATAATTATGTCAGTTCTCCCTCTCTTAGTATTTTATAATAAAATTAGTTCACCCATCCTATTGCCCTGTCTAAAAACTAAAGATGGCAAAATCATAATAGAAAAAGATCAGATGCTACATGAATGGACAGATTATGTGAAAAACCTTTATAATGATAACAGAGAGGAACAGTATGATGTTAGATTCAATAATGAAGGGCCGCCAATTTTGAAGATGGAGGTTCGAAATGTTCTTCAGCATATGAAAGCTGGCAAGGCCCCCGGTGCAGATAACATCACAACAGAAATGATTAAAGCTTTAGAAGAATTTGGACTAGATCAAGTCACCAGACTGCTGAACACATTATATGATACTGGAGATATACCTTCTGAATTATGTAACTCTGTATTTGTTACAATTCCAAAGAAATCAGGAGCCTTGGAATGTGATCAACATAGAACAATTAGTATAATGAGTCACATTACAAAGATTTTGTTACGAATTATCATGCAAAGAGTGAGGTTGGTTGGTTGGTTGGTTGATTTAAAAACAAAAATTCCAAATTCGGCCTCGTTCAACCTGCTTCTTTCAGCTGTGGTTATTGTTGAGGTCCGTGGTTTTTTTAGGTTCATTCCCCCTAATTCTTGTCTTGTGAGCCCTATCTCGGACTGGTTATGTAGCGTTTGTGTCTGTGACGTCAGCTGGCGGATCGGTCGGCGGCTATCCTTTGTGCTCGTCTGTTCTTGTGGTTTTCTTTGTTGGGGTAGGCTCCTGGCTCGTCTGGCTTGACTGAGTGCAGTCCTTAAAAGGACTTTTTGTTTTCCCACTCCATGCATCGTAGTCTAGATTGCCTTGCCTTTTCTTCGCAGTAAGCTACGTGGGCGGCGCACTCCTCTTCGTACTCTCTCCATTCGTCTTCGTCGACCTGCTGTACGAACCACTCCTCTACCTGGCAGGATGCTGATTTCATCTCGGGTTGCGTAGGTATCGTGGTTGGATTACTGACTTCTTCTTGTTGTTTCTGGTTGGTCTGTGGCTTGGTCCCATCCTGCGTCTTTTTGTCTCCTGTTTTGTGCATTCTCTTCATCAGTTTTTCGACGTTTTTTTTTTGGGTTGTACTTCATCTTGCTTCATCTCCTCTGTTGGTTTGGGTTGGTGCTGCATCCTTTCGGCGCTCAGTAGTTCTCTTTCGGTCTTGATCTTTTGTAGGATTTCCTCGTTTTCCTTCTTCATCTCAGCCATGCGCTCCATCTCTTGTTTGATGTTGTGCTGGATTTCTTTCATGTTGGCCAACAGTTTCTCATTATCGCTGGACGGAGTCGTCGTCAGCAGTGCCTTGACTTGTTTCTTCAACTCGTCTATCTGATTTTGAAATTGATCTCTTTCAGCTTGTGCTATACTCGTGGCTGTCTCGCCCCTCCGCATTGCTTCCTTGAATGGTGTATTTGTGATGATGGCGATCTTTAAGACGTATCTGTGTCTTTGCAGGTACGGACAGCCCAGGTATCTTGCTCCATGTTTGCCCAGGCAGTTGGCGCACTTTCTTTTGTTGTTGGGTACTCGGAAGTCCGTGTCCAGCTTGGCCAGCGGACACTCCTTGAAAGCGTGGTGATCGGCGCAGTATCGACAGATTTCCGTCTTACTGCGACATGTTGCTCTGCTGTGGCTGGCCCTCTGGCATCTTGAACATTGATTGACTCTTGGGATGAATCTCTCTGGCTGTTGTATTTTCTTGCTGATTGATACTGTGGTCGGCATTTCGCTGCCCTCCGACGTCACCACTGCCAAGGTTGTAGGTATCTTGGAGTAGGTGAGGAGCCGCTCCACCTTCAAGAATCGTATGTGAAGATTCTCTTCTCGTAGCTGCTTCAGGATTTCTTCATCTGTCAGCTCCACTTGGATCCGCTTGACAACCCATCGGACTGTTTTTAAGTCGGTGTTCCCGGCTCTGGTGTCTTTCTCCTCCTTTTCTTGTTGTCTTGATTCTTGTCTGAGTTGGGCTGTCGATCTTCTCCCTCATAGTATCTTCAGTAATGGCTGTAGTATCAGGCTCTTTGATGCAGCTAGCAGGTAGGCTCTCCACGTTCTTCTTCTTGTTGTCGGCTCCCACACTGCACATCTTGGCTACAGCGTGTTTCTTGTTGTTGGGCTTTCCACGTGGCATTTTCTCGCGTATCAGGCTTCTTGACAGAATAATGCGACTTGACTTATTAGCGCTCGCTAAAGACGAAAGAGTGAGGAAGAAATTACAACCTGAAATAGGGGAAGAACAATGTGGGTTTGTAAAAGGAAAGGGTACAGTAAATGCTGTGTATATGCTGAGAACAGTTATTGAACGTGCTATAGAAGTAAACAAGGATATACACCTTTGCTTTATTGACTACACAAAGGCTTTTGATAGAGGTAGACATGTCAACATGGTGGATATGCTTGCAGATTTACAAATCGATGGGAAAGACATTAGACTTATAAAAAACATATATTGGAAACAACAAGCTGTGAAAAGGATTGATAATGAAGTGGGACAATATCAACCTATTAAGAGAGGTGTTAGGCAGGGATGTGCAATGTCTCCAGATCTTTTTTCCCTATACAGTGAAAATATTTTCAGGAATGTAGAAGATATAAATGGAATCAGCATTGGAGGACTGTCATCATCTTACTCTTATCTAAATAAAGGTTCGGGTTCATACAGGCAACAATACTTTGTTCGCTAGGATATAGAACATTTATAGTATTGAATATACAGTTGGCGCAGTGGGTTAACAGCCCGCGCTATATTATATTACATATCACAGATAGTTAAACATCAAACATATAGTTGTCATACAACAATCTAGCACACTATCTAGCCTATGTATATATATATATCTATGAATATCTATTGAGTCCCTCTCAGGCAGGCCTTGTTGCCTCTCTCAAGTCCGTCTGTCCTCTGCCGGTCTCCTCGTGTCCTAATTCGACACGGGCGGTAACTCTGTCCGAGTTCCTCGTGGACCCCGCATTAGGCGGGCCACATCAGTGTCCACGGAATCATGGACCCGGTGACCAGCTCTTTCGAGAAGGTTCTAGATTACTCGGGTCCTGAGCGACTCAATGCTATCCCTTGGGCTGGAGTTGTAGCCCTCTAATAATATATATGAAAGTGAGGCGGTGACAGGATCCCCCCTCCCCCCTGATATGATTGGTTCTTGGGTAATTAGATCTGTTCTAATTCTGTCACCGAATCACATAAAGTTGGTGTTTGTAGTTTGGTGGATAGTAACCTGGTAACCTCACCTACTAGCACTAAAACTCATGTATTCTACCATACAACACTTCTCTGATTTGGTGAAGAGATCACTCTGTCTCTCGTGTGCTTAAATATGCTTATCTGACCGAAGTTACGTGACGTTTTAGTAGTTGTATTTGCAACCCGCCCTTCTCATAGTACCCGAAATGGTACCAAGACAATTAACCCCTATATTAAAGAGGGTTAACAAGACCGAAGTCCTGGCTAAATAAGTACACCTTCAAATCTTGATCTGTGTGTGTATTTGCATACACTTTTACTCTCGTATGTTCTATAATGCTAAATATGTAGTTACCTTCTTTTATCCCCCTCAGACTACATGTGTCCCTGTTGGCTTGTTAGTGTGTTAACTAATAAGTTGATGTTTCTAATAAAGTGACTGTATTTTAAATTGATCGTGTTGAGTTTTGAGGTTTGTGTAACGTGTGTGCTGAATGTGTGGTGTATTTCCAAGCGTCACGAGTTGGGATAACCTCAATCATGTAATACTGCACTGTGTGCAATACATGATCAGGCATTCCAAGTAGTGGTGCTTAGATGTATTCTAACTGTTAAACTAAGTATATTACACTAACTAATAAATTAAACTCGCTATTAAACTAAGTTCTACACATGTATTGACAAATTAGACAAGTCATGTACTTTTACATGGAAGACGCAGACAAATTACAATGAATACGTTTTGCGTACAATTTGTCCGCCAAGTGTATCGTTCTCTCATTTAATCCTTTCACGCAGTCATTCACTCATCTTTCATTCAAATAGTATTTGGTTAAAATATATAATTAAAGTTGAGGTAAGTGTTATTGCCCTTAGAAAAAATGGGCTAGGCGATATTTGCCCTTTAAGAAATTAAGTACTTTTTGTACGATGAATGAAAAATAGGTTATAATTTAAATAGAGACACTTGTATAGGACGGTTCTTTAGCCTATGAATGGCCCCGCCTGTAATATTTAAGTAGAATATGTACAAATTACAGGTGAATACAATTTATATACATCAATAATGGAAATATAATACATGTTTAATCCTAAACTAATTAATTAATTAACTAACTAACTCCAACGATGATGTGCGCGTTGTCGTCCTGTTGTTAGCGTGTTATGCCATGAATGTTAAAGTTAGTATGGCTGTCTCTTGAGTGTTGTCGTCGATGTTGTTCTGTTTCGGCTGTTTGCAAAGTTTCGTAGCAACAGCAAGTATGGATTGCTCTCAATGTCCCGTATGAAATATTACAGTGTTCAGAGTCAGTTCACTGGTTGATATTATTGGTTGAAAAAAAACACAGTTACTGTTTCTTGCTGGAATCTTTCTAGAGCTTAGGCATTTGATGGTATAGTTCTTACAGCACAGCTCTCAATGTATGTCCATGGGTGTCGTAATTAACCTAATTACTGAGAGTACTCTAGCAGGTTTAGAGTTGAACTGTCATATGTAACCGACTAAAAGTATCACAGTTTATCGTGTGGCTAATGGCCGATGTGACAAGAGTCATTCTACTGGCGCATTTACTTGCCGTTATAAAAGGTCAGCCACTAAGTTATCGGTGCCCTTGATATGGCGGATTTCGAAGTCGAAGTCCTGAAGTAGAAGACACCATCTTTGTAACCGGTGGTTCTTGGGCGACCCATGGTTAAGGACTAATAATGGCGAACTGTCTTTGAGGACCACAAAGTGACTTCCTAAGAGGAACTTAGATAATCTCAATATACAGAACAATAGGCTCAAACACTCCAATTCAACTGTGGCATAACGAGTCTCAGCCTTCTTTAGTTTGCGGCTTACGTAGAGAATCGGGTGTCGTACGCCATCTACTTCCTGCATTAGACATCCTCCTATTGCGATAGCGCTCTCATCTGTGGTCAAAATAAAGGGTAAATTTATGTTGGGTAATCGTAAGACTGGTGGATTAGAAAAAATATGTTTCAATCTACACATTGCATCATCTAAGCTGGTACTTTTACAAATTTTTGATGGATGATCTTTAGTTAACATATCAGTAAAAACTGAGGTGAGTTCTGCCCAATGTGGAATGAATTTAGAATAATAGTTAATAAGACCTAGTAAACTTCTAATCTGCTTCTTTGTGGTAGGAACTTCTAGATTAAGGATCTTGGAAACAATCTTATCATCAGTCAACAATTTTCCTTCAGAAATTCTATGACCAAGGAAGTCTATTTGTGTATAGCCTATTTCAACCTTGGAAGGTTTGATAGTAAGTCCAAAAAGAGAGATTTGGTTGAAGACTTGTTTTAGGGTGAGTAAGTGAGAAGTCATATCAGAAGAATGGACGCATATATCATCAATATAGGCAACTACATCTTTAATTCCGTGTAATAACAGCCTTGTTAGTCTCACAAATGTGGCCGGTGCGTTCTTCAGGCCAAAAGGAAGATATAGCCATTCGTATAAACCGAGAGGTGTTGCGAATGCTGTTATATGTCTACAAGAAGGGTGTAGTGGAACTTGCCAATATCCTTTCGCTAAATCTGTCTTAGAAAATAAGGATGATTGAGCCATATTTAAAATAAGATCTTCACAACTGTTCATAGGCTCTGCATCCGTTGTTGTTCTTGTATTTAATACTCTATAGTCGATGCACAAACGGATTGTCTGGTCCTTCTTTTTCACCAGGACAATCGGTGAAGAATATTGAGACATCGATTTTTGAATAATGCCATTCTTCTCTAAATCTAAAATTTCTTTATCTAAATTAGATCTGTAATGGAGAGGAATGGAATATGGTCTACATTTGACCGGTCTCAGATCTGTCAGCACAATTGAATGTGCTATTTTATCAGTGCGTCCAGGTTTGTTAGAAAAGATAGATTTATATTCGTCAAGGATAGTCAAAATGTCTTGTCGCTGTTGTTGTGTCAAAGTGTCAGAGATATGTATGTCATTTATACTTCCGTCGTCAGTCATGATTGGTACAGGGATTTCAGTATTGTCCACGTCTGTCTGATTTATCACAGATGCTACTGTTTGTAAATTGTCTTCAATGTCATTGTCGTCGTCGTCGAGGTCAATCATTGTCAATATGTCATTGTCGATATCACAGATTCTCGGTAATGTCCATTTGTCTTCGTCGTTTTTGTTGTCGTAAGCTTGTGTCGTTAACGATGCTTCGTTTGTCGAGGTGTCATTCCGTTGGGAAATTGTTGTTTCGTCTGCGTCACCAGTTCGTTGCGTCTGTTCCTTTGTCTCATTGTCCTGTCTAGCATAGTATGGTTTCAACATATTTACATGGAATATTTTCAACTTTCCATTTAAAGAGATTTCGTAATCTACTTCTGAAATTCTTCTAATGATCTTAAAAGGTCCCTGCCAAGAGGTTGACAGTAAATCTCTTTTGTCAGGTAGTAGGAGTAAAATATCCTGACCCGGATTTAGCACAATTGTTTTTGCACCTCTATTGGCGTACTGCCTGTATTTAAAACCTTTCTCCTGTAGTGATGTTCTGGCCAATATACAGGAACGTATGATTTTGTCTCTGGTATCAGTGACCAAATCATAGGTTGAAATGGGAAGTTGGATATCTACAGGTTGTGATATGATCTCTTTATAAATGGTGAGAGGTCCTCTTGGGTTCGCTCCATACATCAATTCGAAGGGAGAGAACCCTGTACTTGATTGAGGGACTTCTCTGTATGCGAACAGCACCGTTGGGAGAAGTATGTCCCAATCGGCTGGATTTTCAGCTGTCACTTTAGATAGCATATGTTTCAGGTCCCCATTAAGCTTTTCGCAGATACCATTTGCGGCTGGTCGATAGGGACTGGTGAAACACTGCTTGATGCCTAGTAACTTAGTTACTGATTGGGTGGCATTCGATATGAACTGGGTGCCTCTATCAGAAATGATTTTCTCCGGGAAGCCAAAACGGGAGAAAATGTTTAGTAATATGTCCGTCACATCCTTAGAGGAGATAGATCTTAATGGCAGCATTTCGGGCCATCTCGTACATAAATCCACAAGAGTAAAAATATATCCTGATTCCCCTTATTCGATATGTGATTCAACGGACCCTACTAGGTCAACTGCCACGATTTGGAAAGGCCTCGAGGCAGTTGTCGTTGATTGGACTTCTGCTGTAGGGTTTTTTCCCTTTTTCACCAGTTTCTGACAAATATCACAAGATCTACAGAAGGTTTTTATATCTTGGCAAAACTTTGGCCAATAAAATTGGGTGAGGACTCTAGCCCTGGTCTTTTCATACCCCATATGACCTCCAAAAGGGGAGTCATGGGCTATTTTAGAACTTTGTCTCGGTGTGCTTTGTGGTAACACTACTTGCTGTATCGTGGTCTGCTTTGTTGTGTAAAATCTAGTTAAGATGTTGTTTCTGTAGCCTAAATGTCCACGATGCGTTCTTTAGTGACTTTTGGTTTAAGTCCTACTAACTTAAAGTATGGTGCAAGTGTTGTATCAGCTTTCTGTTCATTACCAAAATTGATGTTAGTTAGTTTGGCGCTACTATTTCTAATGATTCCTGCAGTTGGTCCGTGTTGGTTTTGTGGGTTGTCTGTCGTGTTATTGCGTTTGTGTGTTGTGTGTTTTGTTCGCACATTTACAGGCTTGGATACTTGGTAGCTTGGTAGCATCCTCAATTCGAGGTTTTAATTTCGGTCGTATCGCTCATAGATTCGACCGCCCCTGCATTGTACACCTCGGTGAATTCTTTCTGAATTACCTCAGTGGTTGTCTCCCTTGGTATTTTGGCAGAATGAGACAAGCAAGAATGGTGTTTCTCTTTAGCGTCGCTGTTTGTATGGTGGATACCGTGTTTTTGCTCCCACTCTTTGATTTCCTTTTGAGAGCATGGATGTATGTTGGGTAAATTACCAAGAATAATATCCGCAACTGGATTTTCAAGGACAGCAGCCAATACTTGTCCTGATATGAACGGTGTTTGAATTTCGACCAGAGCAAGGGGGTATTTCTCTATCGTACCTGAGAATGTGCGACAAGTCACATGTTTGTCTGTGTAGTCTTTAGTGTCTATTAATGTTTCCTTAACCCCACAAAGCGTTGCGCCGGAATCACGAATTAATGTGCACTTTTTGTTGTTAACAAACCCTGTAAAAAAAACTAGCTTGCCTGTAGATGACAAAGCAGCATTAGCTGTTTCATTTGCGATAGGTATCGTGTGCCCACATAATAATGTTGTGTCAAGTTGGAACTTCGTACAGGTGTTGCACTTACTGTCTGTAATGGTGTTTATAATGTGTACAGCATTCCCAAGCTCGCTTTCATTGTCGTGTTGATTATCACATTCATTCAGTGATTCGAGATCTTCGTCAGACGACGTTTCTACTAATGCAGCATTGGCCTGTTTCAATAACTTTCGGCCCTCACAATTCCGACTATAATGGCCCCAGCTATTGCAAAAAATAACATTTAACTGCTCTCTGGTAAGCACTGCGTTTAGCCTTTTGCTTCTCCACCATCATTTTGAGGTGGTGAGGGATAGGCGGGTGCTTTGTCGCACATCCCGTAACTGTCGTGATTAAAATTGCAATATTGGCATTTTACTACTTTACCGACATTGGAGCGTGGTTTAAATCTACTCTCTGTTTGTTTGGAGTATTTGGTGTTCACTACTGCAGCTGCTGTATCGTTGTGACTTATGTTTAGCTGAAAAATATCCCTATTTGCTGTGAAAAATGCATTCCCTTTTGCCTCAATTTCCTGAATACTCTTACAGTCCATTTGTTTTAAGAACTTGGCAAAAGGTGTGGGGATGGTGCTAACTATTTTATCTATAATAATAAGCTCTTTAAGTTTGTCATGGCTATTGTTGGTTTTAGCCGAGTTAATCCATTTTGTGCATATGTCTTGGACTGTACTGACATAATCTATAAAGGTTTGGTTGGTTGTGGGGATAATTTGGCAAATTGTTGTTGGTAACCTGCAGTATCTAAAGAAAAATGTTGGAGAATGCGTTGTTTTAGGTACTCATAGTCTTTTCCGCATTCCTGTGGTATTGTCTCTATTACTTTTAGTGGTTCAAGAGCTAAGTTTCTCATTAGAATAAATGCCCAATCTGATTTAATGATCTTTATGATGAGACATGAGACACTCAAAATTTTCTAAATAGGCGCTGATGGAATCTCCAGAACAGAACGCCTTTACGAGTCCTTTGTACTTGTTATATTTTTGTTCTTCTTCTTTGCTTCCTTAACTTATTTATAGATATTCTGTGTTGGACTCAATCTCCATCTGTTTAAGTTTTATCTGTGTCTCGGCATTCAACTGGGCCTGTTTGGCGGCGGTCCTCAAGCTCCATCTGTTTCTTCCTGAGCCTGCAGTTGTATTGTTTTCTCTTCAATTTGCAATTGCATTCTTTTCTCTTCTGCTTCAATTAGCATTTTCTTTCTTCGCCTGCATTTGCAATTTCTTTTCTTCTGCCTCCATTTGTAATTTCTTTTCTTCTGCCTCCATTTGCAATTTCTTTTCCTCTCGTTCGATCGCTCTTTCTTCACGGGCAATGTTTTCTGCGTGCGTTTTCTGTGCCCATTCTGACAGTTTCTCTTCTTTATACCCTAACTTTATTCCTTGCTCAATGCATTGATCTAAGCTAGACATTTTGTGTTTTACTTGTTTGTAATGTTTATAGAGTTAAATCCCTTAGAAAAATATGTTGTGTTGTCGAAAATTTGGTTAACTCCCTTAATTATTAATGTGTAAATCAAAAGGCAAGGTTATGTTGGTGACAAGGTCATGAATATGCAAACAAATCAATATGAACAAAATAATACAATGATGGAAAGGTGAGAAGCACAGCTTAGAGTTGCTAATGGGTATGATGTGAAACTTAGCTTTAATCCCAGAACTCTCCTCGATGTTGTCTTGTACTCTCGTCACTGTTGGAAAGGTTTCATAGGTTGCACGCGGCACTAGTTGCGGAACAATCTGCTTGTGGAGTGAGAAAACATTAGTCACGGTCACACACAAAAAAATGTCAAAATAGTAACATGTCAACAAAAAAAATAGTTTACAGAATCAAAATAATGAGGCACTGCGGAGGCAATGGTGAGACGTTGCCGAGGGACTCAGATTAATTATCCTTTATCGCTAGATAGCTACTAATTTTATGCAAACTTGTAAAGTTAACAATTCTTCTGATTTAAACAAATCAATGTGTTAACAAAAATCAATGTGATATGATTAAATAAGTAATTTTACATGGCACTTAATAACTTTTTCAGAAAACATTCTATGCCAAAACCGGAAAACTAGCCCCCAAAAAGCCTGTCATCATCTTACTCTTATCTAAATAAAGGTTCGGGTTCATACAGGCAACAATACTTTGTTCGCTAGGATATAGAACATTTATTGTATTGAATGTACAGTTGGCGCAGTGGGTTAACAGCCCGCGCTATATTATATTACATATCACAGATAGTTAAACATCAAACATATAGTTGTCATACAACAATCTAGCACACTATCTAGCCTATGTATATATATCTATGAATATCTATTGAGTCCCTCTCAGGCAGGCCTTGTTGCTTCTCTCAAGTCCGTCTGTCCTCTGCCCGTCTCCTCGTGTCCTAATTCGACACGGGCGGTAACTCTGTCCGAGTTCCTCGTGGACCCCGCATTAGGCGGGCCACATCAGTGTCCACGGAATCATGGACCCGGTGACCAGCTCTTTCGAGAAGGTTCTAGATTACTCGGGTCCTGAGCGACTCAATGCTATCCCTTGGGCTGGAGTTGTAGCCCTCTAATAATATATATGAAAGTGAGGCGGTGACAAGGACGAACCATCACTGATGGCTGCAGAAATGTGGTTTGTGAGGAAAATGCAAAGAATACCATGGACAGACAGAAAAACCAATGACCAAATACTACAGGAGACAAATGACAATCGTAAATTGATTAGTGTCATTAGACGTAGACAGTAGAAATTATTTTGGACATGTTATGAGAAGAAATGGATTGGAGAACTTGGTGACAATTGACAAGATCGAAGGGAACAGACCAAGTGGAAGACCGAGAAGTAAATACCTGGATGGCTTGACCACATGGCATGGTCGAGATAGGAACACTGAGCTGATCCACGACTCTGGTGATCGAGTGAAATGGCGAGTCATGACCGCCCACGCTTTCCGGCATGGCACATGATTGATTAATTGACCCTATTGCCTTATAACATAATCAGTGTCCCCCTTTCTATTTATACTAAAGTCAGTTCTCCCTCGTCTAATTTCTTATAACAAAATCACTTCTCTCTGTTCTATTTAATCTATAGTAAGATCTCCCTCTTCCATTGCTTTTTAACAAAATAAGTTTTCTACGGTTTATTTATATTAAAGTCAGTTCTCCCTCTCCTGGTATTTTGTAATAAAATCAGTTTTTCCCTTTGTATTTATACTAAAGTTAGTTCTCCCTCTCCTTGTATCTTATAACAAAATAAGTTCTCCTCGTTCTGTTTATACTAAAGTCAGTTCTTCCTCTTCTATTGCCTTATAACAAAATCAGTTTTCACCGTTCTATTTTTACTAAAGTCAATTCTCCCTATTCTAGTATCCTATGATAAAATAGTTCTTGCGATGTTGTAACCTTATAACAAACTTAGACCGCCCCGTTCTATAACCGTATAACAGACTGAGCCCGCCCCGTGCAGTAATCTTATAACAGACTGAGCCCGCCCCGTGCAGTAATCTTATAACAGACTGAGCCCACCCAGTGCTACAACCCTTATATAACAGACTGAGCCGGCCCTGTGCGACAACCTTATAACAGACTGTGCCCGCCCTGTGCTACAACCTTATAACAGACTGAGCCCGCCCCGTGCTACAACCTTATAACAGACTGTGCCCGCCCTGTGCTACAACCTTATAACAGACTGAGCCCACCCCGTGCTACAACCTTATTAAAGACTGTGCCCGCCCCATGCAGTAACCTTATAACAGACTGTGCCCGCCCCGTGCTACAACCTTATAAAAGACTGTGCCCGCCCCGTGCTACAACCTTATAAAAGACTGTGCCCGCCCCGTGCTACAACCTTATAATAGAGTGTGCCAGCCCAGTGCTACAACCTTATAATAGAGTGTGCCCGCCCCGTGCTACAACCATATAAAAGACTGTGCCCGCCCCGTGCTACAACCTTATTAAAGACTGTGCCCGCCCCATGCAGTAACCTTATAAAAGACTGTGCCCGCCCCGTGCTACAACCTTATAAAAGACTGTGCCCGAGCCGTGCTACAACCTTATAAAAGACTGTGCCCACCCCGTGCTACAACCTTATAAAAGACTGTGCCGCCCCATGCTACAACCTTATAACAGACTGTGCTCGCCCCGTGCTACAACCTTATAAAAGACTGTGCCCACCCCGTGCTACAACCTTATAAAAGACTGTGCCCGCCTCGTGCTACAACCTTATAACAGACTGTGCCCGCCCCGTGCTACAACCTTATAAAAGATTGTGCCCGCCCCGTGCTACAACCTTATTAAAGACTGTGCTCGCCCCGTGCCACAACCTTATAACAGGACTGTGCCCGCCCTGTGCTACAACCTTATATGACTGTACCGCACAGTGCTCTAACCTTATATAGACTGTCCCCACACAGTGCTACAACCTTATAATAGACTGTGCCCGCCCCGTGCTAGAACCTTATAATAGACTGTCCGCGCCCCGAGCTACAACCTTATAATAGACTGTCCCCGCACAGTGCTACAACCTTATAATAGACTGTGCCCGCCCCGTGCTACAACCTTAAATAGACTGTCAGCCGACCGTGCTACAACCTTATAATAGACTGAGTCCGCCCCGTGCTACAACTTATAATAAACTGAGTCCAACTGTGCTACAACCTTATAGTAGACTGAGACCACACCGTTGCTGCAACCTTATAATAGACTGTCCCGCAACGTGCTACACTATCATAGACTGGCCGCCGGTGCTACCCTTATAATAGACTTGCACGCCCGTGCTACAACCTTATAATAGACTGTGCCCGCCCGTGCTACAACCTTATAATAGGACAGTGCCCGCCCTGTGCTACAACCTTATAATAGACTGTGCCTTCGAGCCCCGTGCTATAACCTTATAATAGACTGTCCTGGCCCGTGCTATAACCTATAATAAGACTGAGTCCACCCTGTGCTACAACTTTATATAGACTGTGCCCAGCGCGTGCTACAACCATATAATAACTGAGTCCAACCTGTGCTACAACCTTATAATAGACTGAGTCCACACCGCTAGCTACACAAATAATAAACTGAGTCCAACTGTGCCTACAACCTTATAATAGACTGAGTCCACACCGGCTACACCTTATAATAAACTGAGTCCAACCAGTGCTACAACCTTATAATAGACTGAGTCCACCCCGTGCTACAAACTTATAATAGACTCTCCCCGCACCGTGCTACAACCTTACAATAGACTGAGTCCATCCTGTGCTACAACCTTATAATATACTGTCCCCGCAACGTGCTACAACCTTTCAATAGACTGTGCCCGCCCCGTGCTACAACCTTTTAATAGACTGTGCCCGCCCCGTGCTACAACCTTATAATAGACTGTGCCCGCCTTGGGCTACAACCTTATAATAGACTGTGCCCGCCCGTGCTTAACCTTATATAGACCGTTCTGGCCCGTGCTATAACTTATATAGACTGAGTACCACCTGTGCTACATAACTTTATAATAGACTGTGCCCGCGCCGAGCTACAACCTTATAATAGACTGTGCCTGCCCCGAGCTACAACCTTATAATAGACTGTCCTCGAACCGTGCTACAACCTTATAAGAGACTGACCCCGCACGTGTTACAACCTTATAATAGACTGTTGCCGCTCCGTGCTACAACCTTATAATAGACTGTCCGCGCCCGAGCTACATCCTTATAAAGGACTGTTGGCCGCCCGTGCTACAACCATATGATAGACTGTGCCCGCCCGTGCTACAACCTTATAATAGACGTGCCCGCCTTGGGCTACAACCTTATAATAGACTGTGCCCGCCCCGTGCTATACCTTATAATAGACTGTTCCTGGCCCGTGCTATAACTTATAATAGACTGAGTCCACCCTGTGCTACAACTTTATAATAGACTGTGCCCGCGCCGAGCTACAACCTTATAATAGACTGTGCCTGCCCCGAGCTACAACCTTATAATAGACTGTCCGCGTCCCGAGCTACAACCTTATAAAAGACTGTGGCTGCCCCGTGCTACAACCATATAATAGACTGTGCCCGCCCCGTGCTACAACCTTATAATAGACTGAGTCCACCCTTGGCTACAACCTTATAATAGACTGTGCCCGCCCCGAGCTACAACCTTATATAGACTGTGCACGCCCCTTGCTACAACATGTAATAGACTGTGCGAGCTACAACCTTATAATAGACTGTCCGCGTCCAGAGCTACAACCTTATAAAAGACTGTGGCCGCCCCGTGCTACAACCATATAATAGACTGTGCCCGCCCCGTGCTACAACCTTATAATAGACTTTCCCCGCACCGTGCTACAACCTTATAATAGACTGAGTCAACCCTGTGCTACAACCTATAATAGACTGAGGCCACCACGTGCTACAACCTTATAATAGACTGAGTCGCACCCATGCTACAACCTTATAATAGACTGTCCCGCACCGTGCTACAACTTTAAATAGACTGAGTCAACCATGTGCTACACCTTATATAGACTGTCCCCGCACAGTGCTTACAACCTTATAATAGACTGTGCCGCACCGTGCTCCACCTTATAATAGACTGTCCCTTCCCCGTGCTACAACCTTATAATAGACTGTGTCCGCCCCGTGATACAACCTTATAATAGACTGTCCCCGCACCGTGCTACAACCTTATAATAAACTGAGTCCAACCTGTGCTACAACCTTATAATAGAATGAGTCCACCCCGTGCTACAACCTTATAATAGAGTGTCCCCGCACCGTGCTACAACCTTATAATAGACTGTGCCCGCCCCGTGCTACAACCTTATAATGGACTGTGCCCGCCCCGTGTACAACCTTATAATAGACTGAGTCCGCCCCGTGCTACAACCATATAATAGACTGAGTCCACCCCGTGCTACACCTATAATAGACTGTCCCCGCACCGTTCTACAACCTTATATATAAACTGAGTCCACCTGTGCTACAACCTTATAATAGAATGAGTCCACCCGTGCTACAACCTTATATAGAGTGTCCCCGCACCGTGCTACAACCTTATAATAGACTATGCCCGCACCGTGCTACAACCTTATAATAGACTGTCCCCGCAGCGTGCTACAGCCTTATAATAGACTGAGTCCACCCCATGCTACAACCGTATAATATACTGTCCCCGCACCGTGCTACATCCTTATAATATACTGAGTCCACCCCGTGCTACAACCTTATAATAGACTGTGCCCGCCCCGTGCTACAACTTATAATAGACTGAGTCACACCCGTGCTACAACTTACAATAGACTGAGTCCACCCTGTGCTACATCTATAATAGACTGAGTCCACCCCGTGCTACAACCTTATAATAGACTGTCCCCGCACGTGCTACAACCTTACAATAGACTGAGTCCACCTGTGCTACAACCTTATAATAGACTGAGTCCACCCTGTGCTACAACCTTATAATAGACTGTCCACGCACCGTGCTACAACCTTACAATAGACTGAGTCCACCCTGTGCTACAACCTTATAATAGACTGTCCCCACACAGTGCTACAACCTTATAACAGACTGTGCCCACCCCGTGCTAGAACCTTATAATAGACTGTCCGCGCCCCGAGCTACAACCTTACAAAAAACTCTGCCGCCCCGTGCTACAACCATATAATAAACTGAGTCCACCCCGTGCTACAACCTTATAATAGACTGTGCCCGCCCCGTGCTACAACCTTATAATAGACTGTGCCCGCACCGTGCTACAACCTTATAATAAACTGAGTCCACCCCGTGCTAGAACCTTATAATAGACTGTCCCCGCACCGTGCTACAACCTTATAATAGACTGAGTCCACCCCGTTCTTCAACCTTATAATAGACTGTCCCCGCACCGTGCTACAACCTTACATAGACTGAGTCCACCCTGTGCTACAACCTTATAATAGACTGAGTCCACCCCGTGCTACAACCTTATAATAGACTGTCCCCGAACCGTGCTACAGCCTTACAATAGACTGAGTCCACCCTGTGCTACAACCTTATAATAGACTGAGTCCACCCCGTGCTACAACCTTATAATAGACTGTCCCGCACCGTGCTACAACCTTATAATAGACTGAGTCACCCTGTGCTACAACCTATATAGACTGAGTCACGAGCTACAACTATAATAGACTGTCCCCGCACAGTGCTACACCTTATAACAGGACTGTGCCCACCCCGTGCTAGAACATATAATAGACTGTCGAGCCCGAGCACAACCTTACAAAAGACTCTGGCCGCCTGTGCTACAACCATATATAACTGAGTCCAACCTGTGCTACAACCTTATAATAGACTGAGTCACACACGTGATACACCATATAATAAAACTGAGTTCTCAACCTGTGCTAAACCTTATAATAGACTGAGGTCCACACCGTGCTACAACCTTATACTAAACTAAGTCAACCTGTGCTACAACCTTATAGTAGACTGAGTCCGTCCCGTGCTACAACTTATAATAACACTGAGTCCAACAGTGCTACACACTTATAATAGACTGAGTCAACCCGTGATACAACCTTATAATAGACTGTCCCGCACCGTGCTACAACCTTACAATAGACTGAGTCCACCTGTGCTACAACCTTATAATAGATTGAGTCCACCCCGTGCTAAAACCTTATAATAGACTGTCCCCAGAACGAGCTACAACCTTACAATAGGACTGAGTCACCCGTGCTACAACCTTATAATAGACTGAGTCCACACCGTGCTACAACCTTATAATAGACTGAGTCCACACCGTGCTACAGCCATATAATTAACTGAGTCCACACCGTGCTACAACCTTATAATAAACTGAGTCCAACCTGTGCTACAACCTTATAGTAGACTGAGTCCATCCCGTGCTACAACCTTATAATAGACTGAGTCCATCCCGTGCTACAACCTTATAATAGACTGTGCCCGCACCGTGCTACAACCTTATAATAGACTGTGCCCGCACTGTGCTACAAACTATAATAGAATGAGTCCACCCATGCTACAACTATAATAGACTCTCCCGCACCGTGCTACAACCTTACAATAGAATGAGTCCACCCTGTGCTACAACCTATAATAGACTGAGTCCCACCCCGTGTTAAACCTATAATAAACTGTCCCCGCCACCGTGCTACAACCTTACAATAGATGAGTCCATCCCGTGCTACACCTATATATAGACTGAGTCCATCCCGTGCTACAACCTTATAATAGACTGAGTCCGCATCGTGCTACAACCTTATAATAAACTGAGTCCAACCTGTGCTACAACCTTATAGAGTCCACACCGTGCTACAACCATATAATAGACTGTCCGCGCACCGTGCTTCAACCTGATAATAGACTGTGCCCGCACTATGCTACAACCTTATAATAGACTGTCCCGCCCGTGCTACAACCTGTAATAGACTGTCCCCGCACCGTGCTACAACCTTATAATAGACTGTGCCCGCACCGTGCTACAACCTTATAATAGACTGAGTCCACCTAGTGCTACAACCTTATAATATACTGTGCCCACCCCGTGCTACAACCTTATAATAGACTGTGCCCGCACCGTGCTACAACCTTATAATAGACTGAGTCACTCCGTGCCACAACCTTATAATAGATGGTCCCCGCACCGTGCTACAACCTTATATAGGACTGTGCGCACTGTGCTACAACTTATAATAGAATGAGTCACCCCATGCTACAACCTTATAATAGACTCTCCCGCACCGTGCTGACAACCTACAATAGAATGAGTCCACCCTGTGCTACAACTCTATAATAGACTGAGTCCACCCCGTGTTACAACCTTATAATAAACTGTCCCCGCACCGTGCTACAACCGTACAATCGACTGAGTCCACCCTGTGCTACAACCTTATAATAGACTGAGTCTACCCGTGCTACAACATTATAATAGACTGTCCCCGCACCGTGCTACAACTTACATAGACTGAGTCCACCCTGTGTACAACCTATAATAGACTGAGTCCACCCGAGCTACAACCTATAATGACTGTCCGCCGCTCCAGGTCTACAACCTTATAATAGACTGAGTCCACCCGTGCTACAACTTTATAATAGACTGTCCCCACACAGTGCTACAACCTTATAACAGACTGTGCCCACCCCGTGCTAGAACCTATAATGACTGTCCGCTCCCCGAGCTACACCTTACCAAAATACTCTGGCCGCCCGTGCTACAACCATATAATAAACTGACCACCCCGTGCTACAACCTTGTAATAGACTGTCCCGCACCGTGCTACACCTTACAATAGACTGATCTACCTGTGCTACACAACCTTATAATAGACTGATGTCCACCGTGCTACAACCTTATACTAGACTGTCCCGCACCGGCTACAACTTATAATCAGGACTGAGTCCACCCCTGTGCTACAACTCGGATAATAGACTGAGTCCACCCGCGCTACAACCTTATAATAGACTGTCCCGCACAGTGCTACACCTTCTAACAGACCGTTAGCCCACAAGCTGCTAGAACCTTATAATAGACTGTCCGCGACCGAGCTACAACCTACAAAAGACTCGTGGCCGCCCTGTGCTACAACCACTATAAGAAACTGAGTCCAACCTGTGCTACAACCTTATAATAGACTGAGCCACACAGTGTTACAACCATCTAATAAACTGAGTCCACTGTGCTACAAACCTATAATAGACTGAGTCCACACCGTGCGACAACCTTATACATATAACGACGTCCAACCGTGCTAACACCTTATAGTAGACTGAGTCCACACCGTGCCACAACCTTATAATCGACTGAGTCCGTCCGTGATACACCTATCAATAAACTGAGTCCAACCAGTGCTACAACCTATATAATAGACTGAGTCCACCCCGTGATACAACCTATAATAGAATGTCACCGCACCGCCTGCTACACACCTTACAATAGACTGAGTCCACCCTGTGACTACAACATTATAATAGATTGAGTCCACCCCGTGCTACAACCTATAATAGACTGTCCCCGAACGAGCTACAAACCATATAATAAAACTGAGTCCACTGTGCTACAACCTTCAATAGACTGAGTCACACGTGCTACAACCTCATAATAAACTGAGTCCAACCTGTGCTACAACCTTATAGATAGACTGAGCCACACCGTGCTACAACCATATAATAGACTGTCCGCGCACCGTGCTACAACCTGATAATAGATGTGCCCGCACTATGCCTACAACCTTATAATAGGACTGTCCCCGCCCGTGCTACAACCTATAATAGACTGTTCCCGCACCGTGCTACAACCTATAATAGACTGTGCCCGCACCGTTACAACCTCATAATAGACTGAGTCCAACTAGTGCTTCAACCGTATAATAGACTGGCCCGCCCCGTGCTACAACCTTATAATAGACTGAGTCCACCCGTGCTACAACCTTATAATAGACTGTGCCCGCACCATGCTACAACCTTATAATAGACTGAGTCCACTCCGTGCTACAAACTATAATAGACTGTCCCCGCACCGTGCTACAACCTATAATAGACTGTGCGCACTGTGCTACAAAACTATAATAGAATGAGTCCATCCCAGCTACAGCCTTATAATAGACTCTCCCCGCACCGTGCTACAACCTTACAATAGACTGAGTCCACACCGTGCTACAGCCATATAATTAACTGAGTCCAACCTGTGCTACAACCTTATAATAGACTGAGTCCACACCGTGCACAACCTTATAATAAAATGAGTCCAACTGTGCTACAACCTTATAGTAGACTGAGTCACACCGTGCCTACAACCATAAATAGACTGTCCGCGCACCGTGCTACAACCTTATAATAGGACTGTGCCCGCACAGTGCTACAACCTTATAATAGACTGAGTCCACCTAGTGCTACAACTTATAATAGACTGTGCCCGCCCCGTGCTACAACCTTATAATAGACTGAGTCCACCCGTGCTCAACCTTATAATAGACTGTGCCCGCACCATGCTACAACTCTTATAATAGACTGAGTCACTCCGTGCTACAACCTTATAATAGACTGTCCCGCACCGTGCTACAACCTTATAATAGACTGTGCCCGCACTGTGCTACAAACTTATAATAGAATGAGTCCATCCCATGCTACAGCCTATAATAGATCTTCCCGCACCGTGCGTACAACCTTACAATAGACTGAGTCCACCCTGTGCTACAACCTTTATATAGACTGAGTCCACCCCGTGCACAACCTATAATAAACTGTCCCGCACACGTGCTACAACTATTACAATAGACTGAGTCCACCCTGTGCTACAACCTTATAATAGACTGAGTCCACCCCGAGTACAACCTTATAATAGACTAGTCCCCGCTCCGTGCTACAACCTAATAATAGACTGAGTACACCCCGGCTACAAACCTTATAATAGACTGTCCCCACACAGTGCTACAACCTATAAACAGACTGTGCCCACCCCGTGCTAGAACCTTATAATAGACTGTCCGCGCCCCGAGCTACAACCTTACAAAAGACTCTGGTCGCCCCGTGCTACAACCATATAATAACTGAGTCCACCCCGTGCTACAACCTATAATAGACGTCCCCGCACCGTGCTACAACCTTACAATAGACTGAGTACACCTGTGCTACCAACCTATAATAGACGAGTCCACCCGTGCTACAACCTTAAATAGACTGTTCCGCACCGTGCTACAAACACTATATAATAGACTGAGTTCAACCTGTGCTATAACCTTATAATAGACTGAGTCCACCCCGAGCTACAACCTTATAATAGAGTCCCCGCACAGTGCTACAACCTTATAACAGACTGTGCCACCCCGTGCTAGAACCTTATATAGACTGTCCGCGCCCCGAGCTACAACCTTACAAAAGACTCTGGCCGCCCTGTGCTACAACATATAATAAACTGAGTCCAACTGTGCTACAACCTTATAATAGACTGACTCCACACCGTGCTACAGCCTTATAATAAACTGAGTCCAACCTGTGCTACAACCTTATAGTAGACTGAGTCCACACCGTGATACAACTTATAATAGACTGAGTCCAACCAGTGCTACAACCTTATAATAGATGAGTCCACCCGTGATACAACCTTATAATCGACTGTCCCCGCACCGTGCTACAACACTTGCCAATAGACTGAGTCCACCCTGTGCTACAACCTTATAATAGACTGAGTCACCCGTGCTACAACCTTATAATAGACTGTCCCCGAAAGGAGCTACAACCTTACAATAGGACTGAGTCCACCCTGTGCTACAACCTTAATAGACTGAGTCCACCCGAGCTACAACCTATAATAGACTGTCCCCGCTCCGTGCCTACAACCTATAATAGACTGCGTCCACCCCGTGCTACAACCTTAAACTAGACTGTCCACGAACAGTGCTACAACCTATATACACAGACTGCGCACACCCGTGCTAGAATCTTATAATAGACTGTCCTTTGCCCCGAGCTACAACCTTACAAAAGACTCTGGCCGCCCCGTGCTACAACCATATAATAAACTGAGTCCAACCTGTGCTACAACCTTATAATAGACTGAGTCCACACCGTGCTACAACCTTATAATAAACTGAGTCCACCCCGTGCTACAACCTTATAATAGACTGAGTCCACAACGCGTGCTACAACTTATAATAAACTGAGTCCAACCTGTGCTACAACCTTAGAATAGACTGAGTCACATCCCGTGCTACAACCTTATAATAGACTGAGTCAGCGCCCCGTGCTACAACCTATAGTAGACTGAGTCCACACCGTGCTACAACCATATAATAGACTGTCCGCGCACCGTGATACAACCTGATAATAGACTGTGCCCGCACTATGCTACAACCTTATAATAGACTGTCCCCGCCTCGTGCTACAACCTTATAATAGACTGTCCCCGCACCGTGCTACAACCTTATAATAGACTGTGCCCGCACCGTGCTACAACCTTATAATAGACTGAGTCCACCTAGTGCTACAACCTTATAATAGACTGTGCCCGCCGCGTGCTACAACCTTATAATAGACTGAGTCTACCCCGTGCTACAACCTTATAATAGACTGTGCCCGCACCGTGCTACAACCTTATAATAGACTGAGTCCACTCCGTGCTACAAACCTTATAATAGACTGTCCCCGCACCGTGCTACAACCTTATAATAGACGAGGTCCGCCCGTGCTACAACCTTATAATAAACTGAGTCAACCTGTGCTACAACGTTATAGTAGACTGAGTCCACACCGTGCTACAACCATATAATAGACTGTCCGCGACAGTGCTACAAACCTGATAATAGACTGTTCCCGCACATGCTACAACCTTATAATAGACTGTCCCCGCCTCGTGCTACAACCTTATAATAGACTGTCCCCGCCTCGCTGCTACAACCTTATAATAGACTGTGCCGCACCGTGCTACAACTTATAATAGACGAGTCCACTAGTGCTACAACCTTATAATAGACTGTGCCGCCCGTGCTACAACCTTATAATAGACTGAGTCTACCCCGTGCTACAACCTTATAATAGACTGTGCCCGCACCGTGCTACAACCTTATAATAGACTGAGTCCACTCCGTGCTACAACCTTATAATAGACTGTCCCCGCACCGTGGCTACAACCTTATAATAGACTGTGCCCGCACTGTGCTACAAACTTATAATAGAATGAGTCCACCCCGTGCTACAACCTTTATAATAGACTCTCCCCGCACCGTGCTACAACCTTACAATAGACTGAGTTCACCCTGTGCTACAACCATTTAATAGACTGTGCCCGCACCGTGCTACAACCTTACAATAGACTGAGTCCACCCCGTGCTACAACCTTATAATAGACTGTCCCCCGCACCGTGCTACAACCTTACAATAGACTGAGTCCACCCTGTGCTACAACCTTATAATAGACTGAGTCCACCCCGTGCTACAACCTTATAATAGACTGTCCCCGCACCGTGCTACAAACCTTACAATAGACTGAGTCCACCCCGTGCTACAACCTTATAATAGACTGAGTCCACCCCGTGCTTACAACATTATAATAGGACTGGTCCCCGCACAGTGCTACAACCTTATAACAGACTGTGCTTACCCCGTGCTAGAAACCTTATAATAGACTGTCCGCGCCCCGAGCTACAACCTTACAAAAGACTCTGGCCGCCCTGTGCTACAACCATAAAATAAACTTAGTCCAACCTGTGCTACAACCTTATAATAGACTGAGTCCACTCCGTGCTACAACCTTATAATAGACTGTCCCCGCACCGTGCTACAACCTTATAATTATGACTGTGCCCGCACTGTGCTACAAACTTATAATAGAATGAGTCCACCCCGTGCTACAACCTTATAATAGAATCTCCCCGCCCCGTGCTACAACCTTATAATAGACTGTCCCCGCACCGTGCTACAACCTTATAATAGACTGTGCCCGCACCGTGCTACAATCTTATAATAGACTGAGTCCACCTAGTGCTACAAACTTATAATATACTGTGCCCACCCCGTGCTACAACCTTATAATAGACTGTGCCCGCACCGTGCTACAACCTTATAATAGACTGAGTCACTCCGTGCTACAACCTTATAATAGACTGTCCCCGCACCGTGCTACAACTTATAATAGACTGTGCCCGCACTGTGCTACAAACTTATAATAGATGAGTCCAACCCATGCTACAACCTTATAATAGACTCTCCCCGCACCGTGCTACAACCTTACAATAGAATGAGTCCACCCTGTGCTACAACCTTATAATAGACTGAGTCCACCCGTGCTACAACCCTATAATAAACTGTCCCCGCACCGTGCTACAACCTTACAATAGACTGAGTCCACCCTGTGCTACAACCTTATAATAGACTGAGTCCACCCCGAGCTACAACCTTTATATAGACTGTCCCCGCTCCGTGCTACACACCTTATAATAGACTGAGTCCACCACCCCGTGCTACAACCTTATAATAGACTGTCCCACACAGTGCTACAACCTATAACAGACTGAGCCCACCCCGTGCTAGAACCTTATAATAGACTGTCCGCGCCGCCCCGAGCTACAACCTTACAAAAGACTCTGGTCGCCCCGTGCTACAACCATATAATAAACTGAGTCCACCCCGGCTACAACCTATAATAGACTGTCCCCGCACCGTGCTACAACCTTACAATAGACTGAGTCCACCCTGTGCTACAACCTTATAATAGACTGAGTCCACCCCGTGCTACAACCTTATAATAGACTGTCTCCGCACCGTGCTACAACCTTATAATAGACTGAGTTCACCCTGTGCTATAACCTTATAATAGACTGAGTCCACCCCGAGCTACAACCTTATAATAGACTGTCCCCGCACAGTGCTACAACCTTATAACAGACTGTGCCCACCCCGTGCTAGAACCTTATAATAGACTGTCCGCGCCCCGAGCTACAACCTTACAAAAGACTCTGGCCGCCCTGTGCTACAACCATATAATAAACTGAGTCCAACCTGTGCTACAACCTTATAATAGACTGACTCCACACCGTGCTACAGCCTTATAATAAACTGAGTCCAACCTGTGCTACAACCTTATAGTAGACTGAGTCCACACCGTGATACAACCTTATAATAGACTGAGTCCAACCAGTGCTACAACCTTATAATAGACTGAGTCCACCCCGTGATACAACCTTATAATAGACTGTCCCCGCACCGTGCTACAACCTTGCAATAGACTGAGTCCACCCTGTGCTACAACCTTATAATAGACTGAGTCCACCCCGTGCTACAACCTTATAATAGACTGTCCCCGAAAGGAGCTACAACCTTACAATAGACTGAGTCCACCCTGTGCTACAACCTTATAATAGACTGAGTCCACCCCGAGCTACAACCTTATAATAGACTGTCCCCGCTCCGTGCTACAACCTTATAATAGACTGAGTCCACCCCGTGCTACAACCTTATAATAGACTGTCCCCGAACAGTGCTACAACCTTATAACAGACTGCGCCCACCCCGTGCTAGAATCTTATAATAGACTGTCCTTGCCCCGAGCTACAACCTTACAAAAGACTCTGGCCGCCCCGTGCTACAACCATATAATAAACTGAGTCCAACCTGTGCTACAACCTTATAATAGACTGAGTCCACACGAGGACTAACAACCTTATAATAAACTGAGTCCACCCCGTGCTACAACCTTATAATAGACTGAGTCCACACCGTGCTACAACCTTATAATAAACTGAGTCCAACCTGTGCTACAACCTTATAATAGACTGAGTCCATCCCGTGCTACAACCTTATAATAGACTGAGTCCGCCCCGTGCTACAACCTTATAGTAGACTGAGTCCACACCGTGCTACAACCATATAATAGACTGTCCGCGCACCGTGATACAACCTGATAATAGACTGTGCCCGCACTATGCTACAACCTTATAATAGACTGTCCCCGCCTCGTGCTACAACCTTATAATAGACTGTCCCCGCACCGTGCTACAACCTTATAATAGACTGTGCCCGCACCGTGCTACAACCTTATAATAGACTGAGTCCACTAGTGCTACAACCTTATAATAGACTGTGCCCGCCGCGTGCTACAACCTTATAATAGACTGAGTCTACCCCGTGCTACAACCTTATAATAGACTGTGCCCGCACCGTGCTACAACCTTATAATAGACTGAGTCCACTCCGTGCTACAACCTTATAATAGACTGTCCCCGCACCGTGCTACAACCTTATAATAGACTGAGTCCGCCCCGTGCTACAACCTTATAAAAACTGAGTCCAACCTGTGCTACAACGTTATAGTAGACTGAGTCACACACCGTGCTACAACATATAATAGACTGTCCGCGCACAGTGCTACAACCTGATAATAGACTGTGCCCGCACTATGCTACAACCTTATATAGACTGTCCCCGCCTCGTGCTACAACCTTATAATAGACTGTCCCGCCTCGTGCTACAACCTTATAATAGACTGTGCCCGCACCGTGCTACAACCTTATAATAGACTGAGTCACTAGTGCTACAACCTTATAATAGACTGTGCCCCGCCCCGTGCTACAACCTTATAATAGACTGAGTCTACCGTGCTACAACCTTATAATAGACTGTGCACCGCACCGTGCTACAACCTTATAATAGACTGAGTCCACTCCGTGCTACACTTATATTAGACTGTCCCCGCACGTGCTACAACCTATAATAGACTGTGCCCGCACTGTGCTACAAACTTATAATAGAATGAGTCCACCCGGCTACAACCTTATAATAGACTCTCACGCACCGTGCTACAACTTACAATAGACTGAGTCCACCCTGTCGCTACAACCATTCAATAGACTGTGCCCCGCACACGTGCTACAACCTTACAATCGGACTGAGTCCACCCCGTGCTACAACCTTATATAGACTGTCCGCACACGTGCTACAACCTTACATAGACTGAGTCCACCCTGTGCTACAACTTATATAGACTGAGTCCACCCGTGCTACACCTATATATAGACTGTCCCGCACGTGCTACATACAACCTTACATAGAACTGAGTCCACGTGCTACACCTTATATAGACGGAGTCCACCCAGTGTGCTACAACATTATAATAGACTGTCCCGCGCACAGTGCTACACCTTATAACAGACTGTGCTAACCCCGAGCTACGAACCTATAATAGACTGTACGCGCCCGACCCCGAGCTAACAACCTTACAAAAGACTCTGGCCGCCGTGTCTACAACCATAAAATAAACTTAGTCCACCTGTGCTACAACCTTATAATAGACTGAGTCCACTCCGTGCTACAACCTTATAATGACTGTCCCCGCACCGTGCTACAACCTTATAATAGACTGTGCCCGCACTGTGCTACAACTTATAATAGAATGCGTCCACCCGTGCTACAACCTTATAATAGAATCGTCCCGGCCCCGTGCTACAACTTATAATAGACTGTCCCCGCACCGTGCTACAACCTATAGACTGTGCCCGCACCGTGCTACAATCTATAATAGACTGAGTCCACCTAGTGCTACAAACTTATAATATACTGTGCCCACACGTGCTACAACCTATAATAGACTGTGCCGCACCGTGCATACAACCTTATAATAGACTGAGTCCACTCCGTGCTACAACCTTATAATAGACTGTCCCCGCACCGTGCTACAACCTTATAATAGACTGTGCCCGCACTGTGCTACAAACTTATAATGAATGAGTCCACCCCATGCTACAACTTATAATAGACCTCTCCCCGCACCGTGCTACAACCTTACAATAGAATGAGTCCACCCTGTGCTACAACCTTATAATAGACTGAGTCCACCCCGTGTTACAACCTTATAATAAACTGTCCCCGCACCGTGCTACAACCTACAATAGACTGAGTCCACTCCTGTGCTACAACCTTATAATAGACTGAGTCTACCCCGTGCTACAACATATAATAGACTGTCCCCGCACCGTGCTACAACCTACAATAGACTGAGTCCACCCTGTGCTACAACCTTATAATAGACTGAGTCCACCCGAGCTACAACCTATAATAGACTGTCCCCGCTCCGTGCTACAACCTTATAATAGACTGAGTCCCACCCCGTGCTACAACCTTATAATAGACTGTCCCCACACAGTGCTACAACCTTATAACAGACTGTGCCCACCCGTGCTAGAACTTATAATAGACTATCCGCTCCCCGAGCTACAACTTACACAATACTCTGCCGCCCCGTGCTACACCATATAATAAACGGAGTCCACCCCGTGCTACACCTTGTAATAGACTGTCCCCGCACCGTGCTACAACCTTACAATAGACTGATTCCACCCTGTGCTACAACCTTATAATGACTGAGTCCACCCCTGCTACAACTTATAATAGACTGTCCCCGCACCGTGCTACAACCTTATAATAGACTGAGCCCACCCTGTGCTACAAACCTTAGTAGACTGAGTCCACACCGTGCTACAAACCTTATAATAGAACTGAGTCCGTCCCGTGATACAACCTTATAATAACTGAGTCCCACCAGTGCTACAACCTATAATAGACTGAGTTCCACCCCGTGATACAACCTTATAATAGAATGTCCCCGCACCGTGCTACAACCTACAATAGAATGAGTCACCCTGTGCTACAACCTAATAATAGATGAGTCCACCCCGTGCTACAACCTTATAATAGACTGTCCCCGAACCGAGCTACAACCCTTACAATAGACTGAGTCCACCCTTGCTACAATCGTATAATAGACTGAGTCCACCCCGACTACAACCTTATAATAGACTGTCCGCTCCGTGCTACACCTTATAATAGACTGAGTCCACCCGTGCTACAACCTTATAATAGACTGTCCCGCACAGTGCTACAACCTTATAACAGACTGTGCCCCCCGTGCTAGAATCTATAATAGACTGTCCTCGCCCCGAGCTACAACCTTACAAAGACTCTGGACGCCCTGTGCTACAACCATATAATAAACTGAGTCCAACCTGTGCTACACCTTATAATAGACTGAGTCCACACCGTGCTACAACCTTATAATAAACTGAGTCCACCTGTGTTACAACTTAATAGTAGACTGAGTCCACACCGTGCTACAACCATATAATAGACTGTCCTGAGCACCGTGCTACAACCTGATAATAGACTGTGCCCGCACTATGCTACAACCTTATATACAGACTGCTCCCCGCCCGTGCTACAAACCTTATAATAGACCGTTCCCGCACCGTGCTACAACCTAGAATGGATAGACTGTGCCCAGCACCGTGCTACAACCTTATAAGAGACTGTAGTCCACCTAGTGCTACAACCTATAATAGACTGTGCCCGCCCCGTGCTACAACCTTATAATAGACTGAGTCCACCCCGTGTGCTACACCTTAGAATAGACTGTGCCCGCACCGTGCTACAACGCTTATACTGAGACTGAGTCCACTCCGTGCTACAACCTTATAATAGACTGTCCCGACCACCGTGATACAACCTTATAATAGACAGTGCCGCACTGTGCTACAAACTTATATAGAATGAGGCCACACATGCTACCGCCTTATAATAGACTCTCCCCGCACCGTGACTACAAACCTTACACATAGACTGAGTCCACCCTGTGCTACAACCTTATAATAGACTGAGTCCACCCCGTGCTACAACCTTATAATAAACTGTCCCCGCACCGTGCTACAACCTTACAATAGACTAGGTCCACCCTGTGCTTACAACCTTTAGATACTGAGTCCACCCCCGAGCTACAACTTATAATAACTGGTCCCCGCTTCCGTGCACAACCTTATAATTAGACTGAGTCACCCTTGCATACAACGCTTATAGTAGACGTCCCCACACGAGAGCTACAAACCTTATAACAGACTGTGCCCACCCTGCTAGAACCTTATAATAACTGTCCGCGCCAGATCTCAACCTTACAAAAGACCTGGTCGCCCGTGCTACAACCATAAATACAACTGAGGCCACCCCGTGCTACACCGTATAATAGACTGTCCCGCACCGTGCTACAACCTTACAATAGACTGGTCCACCCTGTCTACAACCTTATAATAGCACTAGTCAATACCCCGTGCTACAACCTATATAGACTGTCTCCGCACCGGGCTACAACCTTGAAGTAGACTGAGTCCACACCGTGCTACAACCATATAATATCTGGTCCGGCACCGTGCTACAACCTGATAATAGACTTGCCGCACTATCTACAACCTTATAATAGAACTGTCCCACGCCCCGTGCTAACAACCTTATATTAGACTGTTCCCGCACAAGGGGCTACAAACCTTATAATAAACTGTGCCCGCACCGTGCTACAACCTTATAATAGACTGAAGTCCCAACTAGTGCTTCAACCTTATACTAGACTGTGCCCGCCCCGTGCTACAACCTTATAATTAGACTGAGTCCACCCCGTGCTACAACCTTATAAAGCCTGTGCCCGCACCATGCTACACCTTTAATAGACTAGTCCATCCGTGCTACAACCTTATTAGACGGTCCACGCACCGTGCTACACCCTAAGAATAGACTGTGCCATCGCACTGTGCTACAAACTTATAATGAATGATCCATCCCATGCTACAGCCTTATAATAGCTCTCCCCGCACCGTGCTACACCTTACAATAGACTGATTCCACACCGTGGGCTCCACCCTATAATTAACTGAGTCCAACCGTGCTACAACCTTATAATTCGAAAAACCCACTGAGTCCACACCGTGCTGACAACCTTAGTAATAAACTGAGTCCCAACCTGTGCTACAACCTTATAGTATACGGAGTCCACCCGTGCTACAACCATATAATAGACTGTCCGCGCACCGTGCTATTCAAAACCTGATAATGACTGGTGCCCGCACTATGCTACGACCTTATAATAGACTGGCCCGCCCGTGCTACGAACCTTATAATAGACTGGTTCCCGCACCGTGCTACAACCATTATAATAGACTGTTCCCTCACAGTGCTTATCAACCTATAATAGACGATTCCACCTAGTGCTACAACCTTTATCGACTGTCCCCGCCCCGTGCTACAAACCCTATAATAGACTGATCCACCCCGTCTACAACCTTGATAGTAGACTGTGCCCGCACCATGCTACAGACCTTATAATAGACCTGGTCACTCCGTGCTCCAACCTTATATTAGACTGTCCCCGCACGTGCTACAACCTTTATAATAGCTGTGCCCGCACTGTGCTACAAACTTATAATAAATGAGTCCTCCATGCTACAGCCTTATAATAGACTCTCCCCGCACCGTGCTACAACCTTATACAATATCACTAGTCCACCCGGTGCACAACCTTATAATATACTGATCCACCCGTGCTACAACCTTATAATAAACTGTCCCCGGCAACCGTGCTACAACTTATTAAATAGACTGAGTCCACCCTGTGCTCCACCTTATAAATAGACTAGTCCAACCCGAGCTACAACCTTAATAGGATCTGCCCCCGCTCCGTGCACAACCTTATAATAGACTGCTCCACCCCGTGCTACCACCTTATAATTAGACCTGTCCCCGACACAGTGCTACAACTTATAACAGACTGTGCCACCCCGTGCTAGAACCTTATAATAGACTGTCCGCGCCCGAGCTACACCCTTACAAAAGACTCTGTCGCCCCCGTGCTACAACCATATAATAAACTGAGTCCACCCCGGTCTACAACCTTATAATGACTGTCCCCGCACCGTGCTACAACCTTACAATAGACTGGTCCACCCTTGTGGCTACAACCTTAATAATAGACTGAGTCACCCCGTGCTTACAACCTTATAATAGACTACTGTCTCCGCCCGTGCTACAACCTTATAATAGACTGATTCACCCCTGTGCTATTAACCTTATAAATATACTGAGTCCCACCCCGAGCTACAACCTTATAATAGACTGTCCCCGCACAGTGCTACAACCTATAACAGACTGTGCCCACCCCGTGCTAGAACCTTATAATATACTGGTCCGCGCCCCGACCTACAACCTTACAAAGACTCTGGCCGCCCTGTGCTACAATCCATATAATAAACTGAGTCCAACCTGTGCTACAACCTTATATAGACTGACTCCCAACGTGCTACAGCCTTATAATAACTGAGTCCCAACCTGTGCTACAACCTTATATAGCTGAGTCCACACCGTGATACAACCTTATAATAGAATAGTCAACCAGTGCTACAACCTTATATAGACTGAGTCCACCCCGTGATACAACCTTATAATCGACTGTCCCCGCACCGTGCTACACCTGGCATAGACTGAGTCCACCCGTGCTACAACGCCTTATAATATCTGAGTCCACCCTGGTGCTACAAACCTTATAATAGACTTCCCCGAAAGGACTACAACCTTGCAATAGACTGAGTCCACCCTGTCTAACCTTATTATGACTGAGTCCACCCCGAGCTACAACCTTATAATAGACTTGTCCCCGCTCCGTGCTACAAACCTTATAATAGACTGAGTCCACCCCGGGCTACAAACCTTATAATAGACTGTCCCCGAACATGCTACAAACCTTATAACAGACTGCTCCCACCCCGTGCTAGAATCTTAATAGACTGTCTTGCCCCGAGCTACAACCTTACAAAAATCTGGCCGCCCCGTGGCTACAACCATATCGAAACTAACTGAGTCAACCTTGCTACACCTTATAATAGACTGAGTCCACACCGTGCTACAACCTATAATAAACTGAGGTCCACCCCGTGCTACAACCTTATAATATACTGAGTCCAACCGTGCACAACCTTTATAATAACCTGAGTCCACCTGTGCTACACCTTATATAACTGAGTCCATCCCGTGCTACAACCTTATATAGCTGAGGTCCCGCCCCGTTCTACAACCTTATAGTAACTGAGTCCACACCGTGCTACCACCTATATAAGACTTGTCCCGCACCGTGAATACAACCTTATAATAGACTGTGCCGCACTAGGCTACAACCTATATAGACTGTCCCCCCTCGTTCTACAACCTTATCACTAGACTGTCCCGCACCGTTGCTACACACCTTATAATAGACTGTGCCCGCACACAGGGGGGGGGGGTGCTACAACCTTATATAGACTGAGTCCACCTAGTGCTCAACCTTATAATATACTGTGCCCGCCGCGTGCTACAACCTTATAATAGAGCTGAGTCTACCCCCTTGTCTACAACCGTATAGAAACTGTGCGCACCGTGGCTACAACCTTATAATAGACTGAAGTGCCACTCCGTGCTACCAACCTTATATAGACTGTCCCCGCACCGTGCACAACCTTATTAATAGACTGGCTCCGCCCGTGCTACAACCTTATAATAAAACTGATTCCAACCTGTGCTACAACGTTATAGTAACTGAGTCCACACCGTGCTACAACCATATAATAGGACTGTCCGCGGCACAGTTCTACAACCTGATATAGACTGTTCCCGCACTATGCACAACCTTATAATAGACTGTCCCCGCCGTCGTGCTACAACCTTAAAATAGACTGTCCCCGCTCGTGCTACACCTTATAATAGACTGTGCCCGCACCGGGTGCTACAACCTTATAAATAGATGAGTCAACCTAGTGCTACAACCTTATAATAGACTTGCCCGCCCCCGCCCCGTGCTATACATTATAATAGACTGAGTCTACCCCCGTGCTACAACCTTATAATAGACTGTGCCCGCACCGTGCTACAACCTTATAATAACTGAGTCACTCCGTGCTACAACCTTATAATAGACTGTCCCCGCACCGTGGCTACAACCTTATAATGACTGTGCCGCACTGTGCTACAACTTATAATAGAATGATCCACGCCCGTGCTACAACCTTATAATAGACTCTCCCCGCACCGTGCTAAAAACCTACAATAGACGGAGTTCAACCCTGTGCTACAACCATTTAAATACTGTGCCCGCCCGTGCTACAACCTTACAATGAGACTGAGTCCACCCCGTGCTACAACCTTATAATAGACTGTCCCCGCACCGTGCTACAAACTTACAATAGACTGAGTCCACCTGTGCTACAACCTGATAATAGACTGAGTCCACCCCGTGCTACACAATTATAATAGACTGTCCCCGCACCGTGCTATACAACCTTACAATAGACTGAGTCCCCCCGTGCTACAACCTTATAATAACTGAGTCCACCCGTGCTACACATTATAATAGAACTGTCCCCGCACAGTGCTACACCTTATAACAGACTGTGCTTACCCCGTGCTAAACCTTATAATACTGTCCGCGCCCGAGCTACAACCTTAAAAGACTCTGGCCGCCCGTGCTACACCATAAAATAAACTTAATCCACCTGTGCTACAACTTATAATGACTGAGTGCCACCCGTGCTACAACCTTATAATAGACTGTCCCGCACCGTGCTACAACCTTAAATAGACTGTGCCCGCACTGTGCTACAAACTTATAATAGAAGTGTCCCACCCCGTGCTACAACCTATAAATAGAATCTCCCGCCCCGTGCTACAACCTTATAATAGACTGTCCCGCACCGTGCTACAACCTTATAATAGACTGTGCCCGCACCGTGCTACAATCTTATAACATACTGACTGGTCCACCTAGTGCTACAAACTTATAATATCTGTGCCCACCCGTGCTACACCTTATAATAGACTGTGCCCGCACCCGTGCTACAACCTTATAATAGACTGAGTCCACTCCGTGCTACAACCTTATAATAACTGTCCCCGCACCGTGCTACAACCTTATAATAGACTGTGCCCGCACTGTGCTACAAACTTATAATAGAATGAGTCCACCCCATGCTACAGCCTTATAATAGACTCTCCCCGCACCGTGCTACAACCTTACAATAGAATGATTCCACCCTGTGCTACAACCTTATAAAGACTGATTCCATCCCGTGCTACAACCTTATAATAAACTTCCCCGCACCGTGCTACACCCTTACAATAGACTGAGTCCACCCTGTGCTACAACCTTATAATAGACTGAGTCCACCCCGACTACAACTTATAATAGACTGTCCCCGCTCGTGCTACAACCCTTATAATAGACTGAGTCACCCCGTGCTACACCTTATAATAGACTGTCCCCACACATGCTACAACCTTATAACAGACTGTGCCCACCCCGTGCTAGAACCTTATATAGACTGTCCGCGCCCCGACTACAACCTTACAAAAGACTCTGGTCGCCCCGTGCTACAACCATATAATAAACTGAGTCCACCCCGTGCTACAACCTTATAATAGACTGTCCCCGCACCGTGCTACAACCTTATAATAGACTGAGTCCACCCCGTGCTACAACCTTACAATAGACTGAGTCCACCCGTGCTACAACCTTATAATGAACTGCTCCGCACCGTGCTACAACCTTATAATAGACTGAGTTCACCCTGTGCTATAACCTTATAATAGACTGAGTCCACCCCGAGCTACAACCTTATAATAGACTGTCCCCGCACAGTGCTACAACCTTATAACAGACTGTGCCCACCCCGTGCTAGAACCTTATAATAGACTGTCCGCGCCCCGAGCTACAACCTTACAAAAGACTCTGGCCGCCCTGTGCTACAACCATATAATAAACTGAGTCCACTGTGCTACAACCTTATAATAGACTGACTCCACACCGTGCTACAGCCTTATAATAACTGAGTCCAACCTGTGCTAACAACCTTATAGTAGACTGAGTCCACACCGTGATACAACCTTATAATAGACTGAGTCCCACCAGTGCTACAACCTTTAATAGACTGAGTCCACCCCGTGATACAACCTTATAATAGACTGTCCCGCACCGTGCTACAACCTTGCAATAGACTGAGTCCACCTGTGCTACAACCTTATATAGACTGAGTCCACCCCGTGCTACAACCTTATAATAGACCTGTCCCCGAAGGAGCTACAACCTTACAATAGACTGAGTCCACCCTGTGCTACAACCTTATAATAGACTGAGTCCACCCCGAGCTACAACCTATAATAGACTGTCGCCGCTCCGTGCTACAACCTTATAATAGACTGATTCCACCCCGTGCTACAACCTTATAATAGACTGTCCCCGAACAGTGCTACAACCTTATAACAGACTGCGCCACCCCGTGCTAGAATCTTATAATAGACTGTCCTTGCCCCAGCTACAACCTCAAAAGACTCTGGCCGCCCCGTGCTACTACCATATATATATAAACTGAGTCCACCAACCTGTGCTACAACCTTATAATAGACTGAGTCCACACCGAGCTACAACCTTATAATAAACTGAGTCCACCCGTGCTACACCTTATATAATAGACTGAGTCCACACCGTGCTACAACCTTATAATAAACTGAGTCCAACCGTGCTACAAACTTATAATAGACTGAGTCCATCCCGTGCTACAACCTTATAATAGACTGAGTCCGCCCCGTGCTACAACCTTATAGTAGACTGAGTCCACACCGTGCTACAACCATATAATAGACTGTCCGCGCACCGTGATACAACTGATAATAGACTGTGCCCGCACTATGCTACAACTTATAATAGACTGTCCCCCGCCTCGTGCTACAACCGTATAATAGACTGTCCCCGCACCGTGCTACAACCTTATAATAGACTGTGCCCGCACCGTGCTACAACCTTATAATAGACTGAGTCCACCTAGTGCTACAACCTTATAATAGACTGTGCCCGCCGCGTGCTACAACCTTATAATAGACTGAGTCTACCCCGTGCTACAACCTTATAATAGACTGTGCCCGCACCGTGCTACAACCTTATAATAGACTGAGTCCACTCCGTGCTACAACCTTATAATAGACTGTCCCCGCACCGTGCTACAACCTTATAATAGACTGAGTCCGCCCCGTGCTACAACCTTATAATAAACTGAGTCCAACCTGTGCTACAACGTTATAGTAGACTGAGTCCACACCGTGCTACAACCATATAATAGACTGTCCGCGCACAGTGCTACAACCTGATAATAGACTGTGCCCGCACTATGCTACAACCTTATAATAGACTGTCCCCGCCTCGTGCTACAACCTTATAATAGACTGTCCCCGCCTCGTGCTACAACCTTATAATAGACTGTGCCCGCACCGTGCTACAACCTTATAATAGACTGAGTCCACCTAGTGCTACAACCTTATAATAGACTGTGCCCGCCCCGTGCTACAACCTTATAATAGACTGAGTCTACCCCGTGCTACAACCTTATAATAGACTGTGCCCGCACCGTGCTACAACCTTATAATAGACTGAGTCCACTCCGTGCTACAACCTTATAATAGACTGTCCCCGCACCGTGCTACAACCTTATAATAGACTGTGCCCGCACTGTGCTACAAACTTATAATAGAATGAGTCCACCCCGTGCTACAACCTTATAATAGACTCTCCCCGCACCGTGCTACAACCTTACAATAGACTGAGTCCACCCTGTGCTACAACCATTTAATAGACTGTGCCCGCACCGTGCTACAACCTTACAATAGACTGAGTCCACCCCGTGCTACAACCTTATAATAGACTGTCCCCGCACCGTGCTACAACCTTACAATAGACTGAGTCCACCCTGTGCTACAACCTTATAATAGACTGAGTCCACCCCGTGCTACAACCTTATAATAGACTGTCCCCGCACCGTGCTACAACCTTACAATAGACTGAGTCCACCCCGTGCTACAACCTTATAATAGACTGAGTCCACCCCGTGCTACAACATTATAATAGACTGTCCCCGCACAGTGCTACAACCTTATAACAGACTGTGCTTACCCCGTGCTAGAACCTTATAATAGACTGTACGCGCCCCGAGCTACAACCTTACAAAAGACTCTGGCCGCCCTGTGCTACAACCATAAAATAAACTTAGTCCAACCTGTGCTACAACCTTATAATAGACTGAGTCCACTCCGTGCTACAACCTTATAATAGACTGTCCCCGCACCGTGCTACAACCTTATAATAGACTGTGCCCGCACTGTGCTACAAACTTATAATAGAATGAGTCCACCCCGTGCTACAACCTTATAATAGAATCTCCCCGCCCCGTGCTACAACCTTATAATAGACTGTCCCCGCACCGTGCTACAACCTTATAATAGACTGTGCCCGCACCGTGCTACAATCTTATAATAGACTGAGTCCACCTAGTGCTACAAACTTATAATATACTGTGCCCACCCCGTGCTACAACCTTATAATAGACTGTGCCCGCACCGTGCTACAACCTTATAATAGACTGAGTCCACTCCGTGCTACAACCTTATAATAGACTGTCCCCGCACCGTGCTACAACCTTATAATAGACTGTGCCCGCACTGTGCTACAAACTTATAATAGAATGAGTCCACCCCATGCTACAACCTTATAATAGACTCTCCCCGCACCGTGCTACAACCTTACAATAGAATGAGTCCACCCTGTGCTACAACCTTATAATAGACTGAGTCCACCCCGTGTTACAACCTTATAATAAACTGTCCCCGCACCGTGCTACAACCTTACAATAGACTGAGTCCACCCTGTGCTACAACCTTATAATAGACTGAGTCTACCCCGTGCTACAACATTATAATAGACTGTCCCCGCACCGTGCTACAACCTTACAATAGACTGAGTCCACCCTGTGCTACAACCTTATAATAGACTGAGTCCACCCCGAGCTACAACCTTATAATAGACTGTCCCCGCTCCGTGCTACAACCTTATAATAGACTGAGTCCACCCCGTGCTACAACCTTATAATAGACTGTCCCCACACAGTGCTACAACCTTATAACAGACTGTGCCCACCCCGTGCTAGAACCTTATAATAGACTATCCGCTCCCCGAGCTACAACCTTACAAAATACTCTGGCCGCCCCGTGCTACAACCATATAATAAACTGAGTCCACCCCGTGCTACAACCTTGTAATAGACTGTCCCCGCACCGTGCTACAACCTTACAATAGACTGATTCCACCCTGTGCTACAACCTTATAATAGACTGAGTCCACCCCATGCTACAACCTTATAATAGACTGTCCCCGCACCGTGCTACAACCTTATAATAGACTGAGCCCACCCTGTGCTACAACCGTATAATAGACTGAGTCCACACCGAGCTACAACCTTATAATAGACTGTCCCCGCACAGTGCTACAACCTTATAACAGACTGTGCCCACCAAGTGCTAGAACCTTATAATAGACTGTCCGCGACCCGAGCTACAACCTTACAAAAGACTCTGGCCGCCCTGTGCTACAACCATATAATAAACTGAGTCCAACCTGTGCTATAACCTTATAATAGACTGAGTCCACACCGTGTTACAACCATATAATAAACTGAGTCCAACCTGTGCTACAACCTTATAATAGACTGAGTCCACACCGTGCTACAACCTTATAATAAACTAAGTCCAACCTGTGCTACAACCTTATAGTAGACTGAGTCCACACCGTGCTACAACCTTATAATAGACTGAGTCCGTCCCGTGATACAACCTTATAATAAACTGAGTCCAACCAGTGCTACAACCTTATAATAGACTGAGTTCACCCCGTGATACAACCTTATAATAGAATGTCCCCGCACCGTGCTACAACCTTACAATAGACTGAGTCCACCCTGTGCTACAACCTAATAATAGATTGAGTCCACCCCGTGCTACAACCTTATAATAGACTGTCCCCGAACCGAGCTACAACCTTACAATAGACTGAGTCCACCCTGTGCTACAATCTTATAATAGACTGAGTCCACCCCGAGCTACAACCTTATAATAGACTGTCCCCGCTCCGTGCTACAACCTTATAATAGACTGAGTCCACCCCGTGCTACAACCTTATAATAGACTGTCCCCGCACAGTGCTACAACCTTATAACAGACTGTGCCCACCCCGTGCTAGAATCTTATAATAGACTGTCCTCGCCCCGAGCTACAACCTTACAAAAGACTCTGGACGCCCTGTGCTACAACCATATAATAAACTGAGTCCAACCTGTGCTACAACCTTATAATAGACTGAGTCCACACCGTGCTACAACCTTATAATAAACTGAGTCCAACCTGTGTTACAACCTTATAGTAGACTGAGTCCACACCGTGCTACAACCATATAATAGACTGTCCGAGCACCGTGCTACAACCTGATAATAGACTGTGCCCGCACTATGCTACAACCTTATAATAGACTGTCCCCGCCCCGTGCTACAACCTTATAATAGACTGTTCCCGCACCGTGCTACAACCTTATAATAGACTGTGCCCGCACCGTGCTACAACCTTATAATAGACTGAGTCCACCTAGTGCTACAACCTTATAATAGACTGTGCCCGCCCCGTGCTACAACCTTATAATAGACTGAGTCCACCCCGTGCTACAACCTTATAATAGACTGTGCCCGCACCGTGCTACAACCTTATAATAGACTGAGTCCACTCCGTGCTACAACCTTATAATAGACTGTCCCCGCACCGTGATACAACCTTATAATAGACTGTGCCCGCACTGTGCTACAAACTTATAATAGAATGAGTCCACCACATGCTACAGCCTTATAATAGACTCTCCCCGCACCGTGCTACAACCTTACAATAGACTGAGTCCACCCTGTGCTACAACCTTATAATAGACTGAGTCCACCCCGTGCTACAACCTTATAATAAACTGTCCCCGCACCGTGCTACAACCTTACAATAGACTGAGTCCACCCTGTGCTACAACCTTATAATAGACTGAGTCCACCCCGAGCTACAACCTTATAATAGACTGTCCCCGCTCCGTGCTACAACCTTATAATAGACTGAGTCCACCCCGTGCTACAACCTTATAATAGACTGTCCCCACACAGTGCTACAACCTTATAACAGACTGTGCCCACCCCGTGCTAGAACCTTATAATAGACTGTCCGCGCCCCGAGCTACAACCTTACAAAAGACTCTGGTCGCCCCGTGCTACAACCATATAATAAACTGAGTCCACCCCGTGCTACAACCTTATAATAGACTGTCCCCGCACCGTGCTACAACCTTACAATAGACTGAGTCCACCCTGTGCTACAACCTTATAATAGACTAAGTCAACCCCGTGCTACAACCTTATAATAGACTGTCTCCGCACCGTGCTACAACCTTATAGTAGACTGAGTCCACACCGTGCTACAACCATATAATAGACTGTCCGCGCACCGTGCTACAACCTGATAATAGACTGTCCCCGCACCGTGCTACAACCTTATAATAGACTGTGCCCGCACCGTGCTACAACCTTATAATAGACTGAGTCCACCTAGTGCTACAACCTTATAATAGACTGTGCCCGCCCCGTGCTACAACCTTATAATAGACTGAGTCCACCCCGTTCTACAACCTTATAATAGACTGTGCCCTCACCGTGCTACAACCTTATAATAGACTGAGTCCACTCCGTGCTACAACCTTATAATAGACTGTCCCCGCACCGTGCTACAACCTTATAATAGACTGTGCCCGCACTTTTCTACAAACTTATAATAGAATGAGTCCAACCCGTGCTACAACCTTATAATAGTCTCTCCCCGCACCGTGCTACAACCTTACAATAGACTGAGTCCACCCGGTGCTACAACCTTATAATAGACTGTGCCCGCACCGTGCTACAACCTTACAATAGACTGAGTCCACCCTGTGCTACAACCTTATAATAGACTGAGTCCACCCCGTGCTACAACATTATAATAGACTGTCCCCGCACCGTGCTACAACCTTACAATAGACTGAGTCCACCCTGTGCTACAACCTTATAATAGACTGAGTCCACCCCGAGCTACAACCTTATAATAGACTGTCCCCGCCCCGTGCTACAACCTTATAATAGACTGTCCCCGCACCGTGCTACAACCTTATAATAGACTGTGCCCGCACCGTGCTACAACCTTATAATAGACTGAGTCCACCTAGTGCTACAACCTTATAATAGACTGTGCCCGCCCGTGCTACAACCTTATAATAGACTGAGTCCACCCCGTGCTACAACCTTATAATAGACTGTGCCCTCACCGTGCTACAACCTTATAATAGACTGAGTCCACTCCGTGCTACAACCTTATAATAGACTGTCCCCGCACCGTGCTACAACCTTATAATAGACTGTGCCCGCACTGTGCTACAAACTTATAATAGAATGAGTCCACCCCGTGCTACAACCTTATAATAGACTCTCCCCGCACCGTGCTACAACCTTACAATAGACTGAGTCCACCCTGTGCTACAACCTTATAATAGACTGTGCCCGCACCGTGCTACAACCTTACAATAGACTGAGTCCACCCTGTGCTACAACCTTATAATAGACTGAGTCCACCCCGTGCTACAACATTATAATAGACTGTCCCCGCACCGTGCTACAACCTTACAATAGACTGAGTCCACCATGTGCTACAACCTTATAATAGACTCTCCCCGCACCGTGCTACAACCTTAAAAAAGAATGTGCCCGCCCCGTGCTACAACCTTATCAAAGACTGTGCCCGCCCCGTGCTATAACCTTATAACAGACTGTGCCCGCCCCGTGCTACAACCTTATAACAGACTGTGCCCGCCCCGTGCTACAACCTTATAATAGACTGTACCCGCACAGTGCTACAACCTTATAATAGACTGTCCCCGCACAGTGCTACAACCTTATAACAGACTGTGCCCGCCCCGTGCTAGAACCTTATAATAGACTGTCCGCGCTTCGAGCTACAACCTTATAAAAGACTCTTGCCGCCCCATGCTACAACCATATAATAAACTGAGTCCAACCTGTGCTACAACCTTATAATAGACTGAGTCCACACAGTGCTACAACCATATAATAAACTGATTCCAACCTGTGCTACAACCTTATAAAAGACTGTCCCCGCACCGTGCTACAACCTTTTAATAGACTGTGCCCGCCCCGTGCTACAACCTTATAATAGACTGTCCCCGCACCGTGCTACAACCTTATAATAGACTGAGTCCGCCCCGTGCTACAACCTTATAATAAACTGAGTCCAACCTCTGCTACAACCTTATAGTAGACTGAGACCACACCGTGCTACAACCTTATAATAGACTGTCCCCGCAACGTGCTACAACCTTATAATAGACTGTGCCCGCCCCGTGCTACAACCTTATAATAGACTGTGCCCGCCCCGTGCTACAACCTTATAATAGACTGTGCCCGCATGTAGCATGATGGATCAGAACTCCCCATTCCCAGCCCTACACATTCATAAGAATATTTTCGATTTTATTGGCGTTTCCAAATGTAAGGACGATTCTTGGAACTAGTATGTTCTAGAACGAGTGGGGGGGGGGGGGGGGGGGGCAGCGGTGTATGCGCTTGTCTTTTGATTGGTTAATAAGTAATGAGCCCACGCTATTCCTGGGCCATATTTTAAAATCTAATTAGTTGAGCGGGGATTTCACCGGGAGCGGTCGCTAGTGTGATGTGATGACCCAACAATGCCCTTAAAGATTCAATAATATTGTTCTCTGGACAACAGGTACCACTTTAAAACATACTTTAATGTTGTAGTTGTGCCTAGTGAACGAATGAGAAGAATATAAGAGTATTTTATGAATAAAATGTGAACGTGGAAAACCTAACTTCTGTGCGCCAGTATTCTGGATACTGCTTCTTCAACCTTGACATGTCTTTCACGCTGTATACTCCAAGTGCATATCAATCCCTTGTTGTGACTGGTTGCGTATGCTTGATGAATGTATAGTACACTCATGCAAATTCGCAAACCCAAACCCCTTGTGCATTCTTCATGCCTAGGATGACTTATTCTTAAATCAACTGTACCTTCGCTCTCGCGAGTTAACATATGGCAGTCTGGATTGGAATGAGTGATGTAAACATGTACAAGTTCCTTGGTAAAACGCTGAGAATGTTGGAGAGTGAGTTGGTGATTTAATAAATAGCCTCTCACATCTAGTGGAAGGAAAGATGCTTCAATATCCATATGTAAACGGGTTGTGTGTGGCACGCCAGAATTGCTAAGTCCATGTGATGCCTGGTGGCTATAAGCTCAAGAGAATTAATATAATTTCTCTTTGAAGTATTACACTGTTACCTCTACTGTTGGTTGGTTCATATAAACTAGTTCTTAAGAGAACCATAGATGTGTGAACCTGTGTCTTAGTTGGCTGAATATAATATATGGCTCATGCAAATTTACAAGGACTAAACATGTTTTTCCACATATGTGCCTTGGTGCATATGTAAATAATTGCTATGCAATTGAGCTTCTGTTACCTACTGTAGTGGACATGTAAATTACTCAGTGGGGAAAGAGAGCACATGATGATGATGATGTAACTGTGAGACAAGTCTGGTGAAAAAGGGTGAGGTCTGGCATTGTTGTGTAAGTGTATATGGAATAGGACATTCATGCACCACCATCACAACCACTGGAAGTGATGTTTGGGCTGCTAATTGGGTAAATGCCATTAGTTAATACATAATGCATATTGCAGTTGTAAATGCCTATTTTCCATTTCCCTTCACAATGCCTGTCCCATGTTGCTATGTCACAATGATTGCTGTACTGTGTCTGGTCCTCCTTGTGCCCAGGTCTACTGTGGTTCAAACATGGTGGAACTTAGACCACATAAATGCTTGTAATTGTGTTAAGCTACCCTGTCTCAGCATATGGTCTTGTGATTACCACAGTGCATCACAGTGAAATTCACTACATCATCAACCTTAACCTTCCCCATCTCCATCGGTGTATGTTGATGTATGATAACATCATCTTTTAACACATGTGAAGAGATGTTGTGCCATTTTGTATTAACAGAGAACAGAGGATGGAGGAGAGGCTTCCATATATCATCTGGGACAACTAAACAGAAGTCCTAGATCCAGATGTGACTCCCTATCAAAATGTGGGAATATCAAGAAGATTTTCTCTCAGCTCTCAACAGCTGAATGCATAAATGGGAGCATAACACAATCTGAAGCACTACAAATGTGGTGAACTGGACAGTGATCTTTGATTCAATCAAATGTCATCTGAGAACTAAACAACAAGTCTATGGTGGTGAACCGCATTCAATGAACCTGGTGAAATGACTGGGACAATGGATTGTTTGGCTAGGACTTATCTTAGCTAATCTCCAGCCTGGTGCTCACAGTGTTTTCAGAATGAAGACTTGCAGAGAAAGTACGTGAGAGAGACTGAGGAGAAGGAAGAAGACTGGGACATGGTTGTATCTTAGATCTTCCTCTACAGGAAAAGGAGAGCAAAGTCCTAAGTCTCAACTTCATGAACAGTCAACTCACCAGTGAAAGACAAGGCTGTAACTTTTCTTCAAACTGTGACAGTAGGGGATAATTAGTCAGACTTGGAAAATCATCATGGGGGAAAACTGCAACCTGAGCTTGTCCAACACCCATCATAGGTGCTAAAAGGATTAAACAGACCAGTGGAGCAGAAGGTCCCTATGCTTGCCCCAGGTTATGGCTTATCTTGGTTTTCCCTCATTAACAGTAGAAGAAAGAGTAAAAGTCAATGGTGTAGTGGTAATTAGAGAGGAGAGGTGGAGGAGAGTTTAGTTATTAGTTGATGGAGTAAAAGGGGAGGTGTTGTATCTTGTTTATCAGCCTGCATGTGTGACATATGTTATGCATTTTCTATGCAATAATTGAAGTGTTGACATGACAGGAGATGAGACAATGGTCATCACTCGACTCACCATCAACTCAATAAATTGTGTATTCAATGGACCGGTGTTTTAAGTACATGTCCCCAGTGAATTTCTTGTACAGTGCTGTCAAGTATTGTATCTGTGACTGTCTTAAGTGCTGTGGTTGGTTATACATATTGTGAAAAGTCCTGTATAGATGTTGTCAGGTATCTCATGATGTCTATCTTGTACACTTGTGGTGTAAACAATTCCTTGTGAATGTATGTTCCACTTTTGTCAAGAAACTGTCATGTAGATGTCCTGTCCAACAAATGTTATGTACAGTTATTGTTGAAGTTTGTTTGTCTACATATAAATGAATCCTACAATCCCAAAGAAATGGGACAACCTGATATAGGTCATACTTACAAAATATATGAGTAGATCTATGTGACGGACGAACAGCACACTGGCAACATTATGTTGAGTGAGAGGGATCCTCAGTTGTACAGGCGCTAATAGTTCAGATCTTCTCTGGCCTTAAGGGAACTTTTACTTCTTTTATAAATTTCTGTGTAGATACATAGTGGTCTCACAGTGGGGGTTTGAGCCAAAGAAAAATGTTCTCCAAAAAAAGGCTATTGCGGGAATGATTAGCTCAATTTAGTGACCTCTAGACAAAACGTGCTAAATCATATCCTTTATCTTGTTATTTATTATTCAAGATATATCTCCAGAGAACACTACTAACTAGGTCCTCTGGCAACTCAATCAAACATGTCACACCGCCCCGTGCTACAACCTTATAATAGACTGTGCCCGCCCTGTGCTACAACCTTATAATAGACTGTGCCCGCCCCGTGCTATAACCTTATAATAGACTGTTCCTGGCCCGTGCTATAACCTTATAATAGACTGAGTCCACCCTGTGCTACAACTTTATAATAGACTGTGCCCGCCCCGAGCTACAACCTTATAATAGAATGTGCCCGCCCCGTGCTACACCCATATAATAGACTGTGCCTGCCCCGAGCTACAACCTTATAATAGACTGTCCGCGTCCCGAGCTACAACCTTATAAAAGACTGTGGCCGCCCCGTGCTACAACCATATAATAGACTGTGCCCGCCCCGTGCTACAACCTTATAATAGACTGAGTCCACCCTGTGCTACAACCTTATAATAGACTGTGCCCGCCCCGAGCTACAACCTTATAATAGACTGTGCCCGCCCCGTGCTACAACCATATAATAGACTGTGCCCGCCCCGAGCTACAACCTTATAATAGACTGTCCGCGTCCCGAGCTACAACCTTATAAAAGACTGTGGCCGCCCCGTGCTACAACCATATAATAGACTGTGCACGCCCCGTGCTACAAACTTATAATATACTTTCCCCGCACCGTGCTACAACCTTATAATAGACTGAGTCCACCCTGTGCTACAACCTTATAATAGACTGAGGCCACCACGTGCTACAACCTTATAATAGACTGAGTCCACCCCATGCTATAACCTTATAATAGATTGTCCCCGCACCTTGCTACAACTTTATAATAAACTGAGTCAACCATGTGCTACAACCTTATAATAGACTGTGCCCGCCCCGAGCTACAACCTTATAATAGACTGTGCCCGCCCCGTGCTACACCCATATAATAGACTGTGCCTGCCCCGAGCTACAACCTTATAATAGACTGTCCGCGTCCCGAGCTACAACCTTATAAAAGACTGTGCCCGCCCCGTGCTACAACCTTATAATAGACTGTCCCTGGCCCGTGCTATAACCTTATAATAGACTGAGTCCACCCTGTGCTACAACTTTATAATAGACTGTGCCCGCCCCGAGCTACAACCTTATAATAGACCTGTGCCCGCCCCGTGCTACAACCCATATAATAGACTGTGCCTGCCCCGAGCTACAACCTTATAATAGACTGTCCGCGTCCCGAGCTACAACCTTATAAAAGACTGTGGCCGCCCCGTGCTGCAACCATATAATAGACTGTGCCCGCCCCGTGCTACAACCTTATAATAGACTGAGTCCACCCTGTGCTACAACCTTATAATAGACTGTGCCCGCCCCGTGCTACAACCATATAATAGACTGTGCCCGCCCCGAGCTACAACCTTATAATAGATTGTCAGCGTCCCGAGCTACAACCTTATAAAAGACTGTGGCCACCCCGTGCTACAACCATATAATAGACTGTGCCTGCCCCGTGCTACAAACTTATAATATACTTTCCCCGCACCGTGCTACAACCTTATAATAGACTGAGGCCACCACGTGCTACAACCTTATAATAGACTGAGTCCACCCCATGCTATAACCTTATAATAGACTGTCCCCGCACCGTGCTACAACTTTATAATAGACTGAGTCAACCATGTGCTACAACCTTATAATAGACTGTCCCCGCACAGTGCTACAACCTTATAATAGACTGTGCGAGCACCGTGCTACAACCTTATAAGAGACTGACCCCGCACAGTGCTACAACCTTATAAAAGATTGTCGCCGCTTCGTGCTACAACCATATAATAGACTGTGCCAGCCCCGTGCTACAACCTTATAATAGACAGTCCCCGAACCGTGCTACAACCTTATAAGAGACTGACCCCGCACCGTGTTACAACCTTATGATAGACTGTGCCCGCCCCGTGCTACAACCTTATAATAGACTGTCCGCGCCCTGAGCTACAACCTTATAAAAGACTGTGGCCGCCCCGTGCTACAACCATATAATAGACTGTGCCCGCCCCGTGCTACAACCTTATAATAGACTGTCCCCGCACCGTGCTACAACCTTATAATAGACTGTCCCCGCACCGTGCTACAACCTTATAATAAACTGAGTCCACCCTGTGCTACAACTTTATAATAGACTGTGCCCGCCCCGAGCTACAACCTTATAATAGAATGTGCCCGCCCCGTGCTACACCCATATAATAGACTGTGCCTGCCCCGAGCTACAACCTTATAATAGACTGTCCGCGTCCCGAGCTACAACCTTATAAAAGACTGTGGCCGCCCCGTGCTGCAACCATATAATAGACTGTGCCCGCCCCGTGCTACAACCTTATAATAGACTGAGTCCACCCTGTGCTACAACCTTATAATAGACTGTGCCCGCCCCGAGCTACAACCTTATAATAGACTGTGCCCGCCCCGTGCTACAACCATATAATAGACTGTGCCCGCCCCGAGTTACAACCTTATAATAGACTGTCCGCGTCCCGAGCTACAACCTTATAAAAGACTGTGGCCGCCCCGTGCTACAACCATATAATAGACTGTGCACGCCCCGTGCTACAAACTTATAATATACTTTCCCCGCTCCGTGCTACAACCTTATAATAGACTGAGTCCACCCTGTGCTACAACCTTATAATAGACTGAGGCCACCACGTGCTACAACCTTATAATAGACTGAGTCCACCCCATGCTATAACCTTATAATAGACTGTCCCCGCACCGTGCTACAACTTTATAATAAACTGAGTCAACCATGTGCTACAACCTTATAATAGACTGTCCCCGCACAGTGCTACAACCTTATAATAGACTGTGCCCGCACCGTGCTACAACCTTATAAGAGACTGACCCCGCACAGTGCTACAACCTTATAAAAGACTGTGGCCGCTTCGTGCTACAACCATATAATAGACTGTGCCAGCCCCGTGCTACAACCTTATAATAGACTGTCCCTGAACCGTGCTACAACCTTATAAGAGACTGACCCCGCACCGTGTTACAACCTTATAATAGACTGTGCCCGCCCCGTGCTACAACCTTATAATAGACTGTCCGCGCCCTGAGCTACAACCTTATAAAAGACTGTGGCCGCCCCGTGCTACAAACTTATAATATACTTTCCCCGCACCGTGCTACAACCTTATAATAGACTGAGTCCACCCCGTGCTACAACCATATAATAGACTGAGTCCACCCCGTGCTACAACCATATAATAGACTATCCCCGCATCGTGCTACAACCTTATAATAGACTATCCCCGCACCGTGCTACAACCTTATAATAGACTGTGCCAGCCCCATGCTACATCCTTATAATAGACTGTCCCCGCCCCGTGCTACAACCTTATAATAGACTGTCCCCGCCCCGTGCTACAACCTTATAATAGGCTGAGTCAAACCTGTGCTACAACCTTATAATAGACTGTCCCCGCACCGTGCTACAACCTTATAATAGACTGTGCCAGCCCCATGCTACATCCTTATAATAGACTGCCCCCGCCCCGTGCTACAACCTTATAATAGACTGTCCCCGCCCCGTGCTACAACCTTATAATAGGCTGAGTCAAACCTGTGCTACAACCTTATAATAGACTGTCCCCGCACCGTGCTACAACCTTATAATAGACTGTGCCCGCCCCGTGCTACAACCTTATAATAGACTATCCCCGCACCGTGCTACAACCTTATAATAGACTGTCCCCGCACCGTGCTACAACCTTATAATAGACTGATCCACCCCGTTCTATAACCTTATAACAGACTGAGCAGGAGGTTGCTATCAACTCTATGTTGCTTTCCCAGGCAAAAGTATGTTCAGTAGTTTGCCATTGCTTTCTGAACAAGAAGACAACGTTTACTTTAAACTAAATACCCGTGTGGGGAATGAATCCCCTTCCTCTTTATCAGCGAATTGGAAATGTAAGTGCGAGCGTTGTTATCCTATTCATCACGTCCACATTATAACAATTACCTGTTTGGGAGACAGATTTCAGTGTCTTCATAGTCACAACCGTAGCCTGGTGAACACTCCTGTTGGTAGAGCGGATAGTCCCCACCTTGACATTGTGCTCCGGGGGCTAAGAACACAACACAACATGGTTAGTGTGTTAGATATATACGTATATGGAGCTTGATCATAGACATTGAGTGGCCTTCATAGAGGAGAAGTGAGAGATGTAGATATCAGAAGATTTCAGAGGTGACAGAAACGGTTGCATATATAATTACACGAAATAGAAATATGGAACTCACTCACTCACTTACTCACTTACTCACTCACTCACTCACTCACTCACTCACTCACTCACCCACTCACTCACTCACTCACTCACGCACGCATGCACTCACTCACTCACTCTCTCACTCACTCGCTCGCTCACTCAGTCTTTCACCCCTGATCACCCACTCACTATCTCAAGCACTCACTTATGCATACGCATATATATATATATATATATATATATATATATATATATATATATATATATATATATATATATATATAAAACAGACTGTATGTGTGTGGGTGGCTGGCTATGTATTGGATGCGTTCGATAACGGTACATCCGATTGAGATG